>NW_019061373.1:47387-91798 GCF_000696155.1 Zootermopsis nevadensis
AAGACTGGATGGGCTTCAGGGCTGACTGCAAAAAAGAAGTTCAATACTGATATTTCTCTGGACTTCATTTATCAATCAATATTCAAAAATTAAGCCACAATGTTTCGCAATCTGGTTCTGTGCCCATGTTCAGGTTAAAATGTCTGACCTGTTGTGCCCGACTGAAGAGGCTAATTCCATTTCGCTGTACCTGGATTAGCCCCATTCCATCAGACCCAACAAAATAGGCATTTTCACCCGAAGATGGGAGCACAGCCAGCTCCCAGAAAACAGTAACCATTTTTAGAATACTGAACAATGGATAAAGTCCACATAAAAAGTAACCGAAGTGCACCACTTTCATAAACCTTTAGAGTTAAAAATTAAAGTCCTTGGCTCTACTTGGGATCAAACCTCAGCCATCCAACTTGAAACTAATCACTTTAATAACTGATCTGCCCCAGCTCTGGAGACTAAAATGAAGCATGACTGTAACTGGAATCCTCCAAATTTATCCCACAATATAAACACACTTTAACTATACCAAATGATACTGAAGAATGGAGGTTGCCAAGCTTGTATTAATCGGGTTGACAAAAAATTCTTATATTGCACATTCAGTTACATACTGTAATCAACTGTATCCATGACATTCATCCAAGTTTTATGTTCCACCTCTGTGTGCAGGACGCAATCAAAATTTAAGGTTCATTGATAAATAGAATATTTTTATTGAAACTATGGAATCTTTCAGTGTATGATGCATTCAGATTTAGAATGGCAGTTACTGCTGAAATATAAAAGCTGAATGAAAACTCACCTTTCCTGGGAACCAAATTTTGTGTTCATCCAATTTATTATATTTATAATTATATTTCCATCCTTATCTTCCAATTTTATACATTAGTCTTAGGTTATAAAACAAACTTCTCATCCATCTCATAAAACGGTAATATTTCAACAAGTAACTAATTCTTTAAGGTCCTTACCCTTGAAAAAATTCACATTTATATATTTTGAACAGCTCACTTCTAGAAATGGATTCTCTCCTCTTCAACCACCTCCATCCCTCAAAAAAGCTACAAAGACAATACAACAGGTGATATTACAATGTTAAAAAATGTGCCAAAATGGTAATTTGTGAGGCACAACAACAAAACCACAACCAATAAGAGCACTGCAAAGTCTAGAGCAGAACAAATGAGATATATATTATTCGTATGCACATACATAAAGGGACTTTCAAATCTGAAACTCCTACCGTGTTGTTGGATTTCAGGTTCTCGCAGCAGCAAGTACGCAGATGGTCTTCTGGGATGTTACACTGGTTAGCCTAGTAGAAACCGACTGATATTTCAGAGGGCGATAAGAAAGCTGCATAGGAAAAAGTAGGTAAAAATACAGAAGCAGGCTAGAGAAGGCAAAAGTACAGCTTACTCACAACCCTGATAATGGAGGCAATAAGAACCTATGAAACATCAGTCAATTTCTACAGGACAATATGAGAAACATCCCAGACTTCTTCCTTGTTGTGGCAACAAGTCACTTTCACTCGGCAGGACGATTCATCAATTGGGTAACAATATCAGACTAAGAACTGATAACCACAGTATTCACAATTGCTCAGAGAATTTTTTTTTTTTTTGGGGGGGGGAGAAAGAAAAGAAAAAGACATCAGAACATTCTGCCTAAAGAAGTTAACAAAAAAAAACATTTACAGTTGTCTCCATAAATGGAAACCATAGGTATAATCTTAAAACTTTGCATATCGTGTAGTGTATTAGAATATAAAATAAGCAAACAAACAAACTATTAACACTATAAAAAAGACATTAGTGCCATACGCGTTTCAACCTTAAGAGGTCGTCATCAGTGGCATCAAGGAAATTAATTCATTTAATCAAGTGGTTTAAACTGGATTTAGAAATAAATAAGGTGTTTCACAAAAGTATTTCAAACGATACTGCACTAGATGTTGTTATTCACAGAGTAGAACTATGCACTTAGCTACGGACAACGTAACCACAGCTCGCCGCAGACCATCTACGGCTACCGAACCATCGGATCAATAGCTTATTTATTTCTAAATCCAGTTTAAACCATTTGATTAAATTAATTAATTTCCTTGATGCCACTGATGATGACCTCTTGAGGTTGAAACGCATATGGCAATAGTGTCTTCTTATACTGTTAATAGTTGTTTGTTTACTTATTTTATATTCATATACATAATGTTTTGGTGTATCTTCCTACAAATTACCATAAACAAGAATCATGTTTCAGAATTATTACATTGGTGTACTTTCCTCATCAGTACACAGTGCATTTCCCTCCCCCAACAGAAAATCATCACCACACTTTGTTGTTGTTTTTTTTTGAGGGGGGGGTTTGGAAGTACAAATATGCAGTTCTTCATTCACATGAAATAAAGGGCCATCCTATATGTGCATTTCCTTGTCTCATATTCCTCTGCAAACTCAGGGGAGGGAGATGATCTAAAGTGTCAAAACATGCATTTTTATAGCTACCCTATTTTTTACTAAAAACTTGGTGATCATCAAAACATTATTCTTTTTTTCAAGTTAAAAAATTAACAAAGAAGCCAACAGTTTATTTTATTTTTTTCCTTTATGGCAGACACTTGCATTCATTTCCTCTGTCTAACAGAATCTTTGCCGTGGTCAGGTGTGTTCTTTCTGTAAAACAAAACAATGAGCATGGTCAGCTTTTTATAATTCAGGGTATCAAAAAAGCAATTTTCAGCAAAGTGAAGTTCACATGGCAGTAAAAATTTTGATTGTAGTCTTTTGGGTTACAATTCAATGCAGCAATATTCAGATAAAAGTGACAGAATCCTTCAAAAAAAAACTAGTAACCACCTAGAAGAGTACACAGAGCCATAACCCAGAACACTACAATCCAACAGCTTTCACAATTGAACTTTAACAAGTTGAACCCACGTATAGGCTTAAAATCAGTACAATATCCCCAGCAAAAAATTCAGCCTTGATAACCCATATTGAGTTCATTTGTAACCATACTAACCTGTCAATAAGAGACTATAAAATGACTTACGTTTCAGGACTGTTATCTGTATCACTTTCTTCCAGCTCTGTCTTGTTGCGTTTCTTCTCGTAGATCAAGATAATGGCACAGAGAACAAACACTTCAGCACATATGCCAAGGAATGGCCAAAGGGCTGCTAGCTTATCTGTGACAGGACAAACAATACTAAATGCAGTATAACAAAACAGGTTAACTCAACCTGGCACCTGAATTAAAACCTTCCAATTCTATCAAAATAATAAACTTGTATAATTTTTTATTCTTTATTTTAAAAGACTATTTTCAATTCTAGTTTCAAGGCAGGGAACATAGTGTCTCCCACAAGCGGTATTTCTTTTAAATATATCTTCTGAATTCCCTGTACTTCATGATAAATAAGTATGAAATAATTTGGAATATGATGCAGAACAATGAATAAAATAAAATAACACTCTGCTAGTATAAACAAAATGTTCAACACCACTACTACTACTACTAGACAGCTGTAAGACAATTTCAACCAACTTCCATCTACACAACATGCTTATCTATGACCCATCCCTCCTCCTTGGTTTTCCAAGTGGCATTTTTCAAAAATGTTTCCTCAGCAAAACTCTGTACGTATTCCTTGCCTCACTTTCTGCACTCTCCTATATTTCAATATCCAAATAAGACTGGAAAACTGAAATCCAGGAGGCTATGATCAGCTGAGAATGTAGCCAAGATAAAGCCAATGTTAGGGAAATAGGTTGTTGACAAGGGGAATAGCAAAGGATATGGCCCAATGATGGGTTCTTGTTGTTCTGACTTGGCCTGGTACATGTGCCTTCATGTACTTCACACATTAGCAGATTAATAATATTCACCAGAAGAAAATTTCACAGATACACTAAGAAGATATTTCACAACAGAAATCTCTGCAAACATGTTCTTACATATTAGGCTAAGAGGTATTTGGACGCTTATTTTGTTCAGCGGTCAAGGAAAAAAAATGTGAGATGATAGTTATAAATAAGCAACAACTACTTTATTAACAAGGTAACTGCAGCTAACTGGTTCAGAGCCACAGTCATACCTACACTCTGGGAATTATCCATATGGACCACCTTGGAAACAGTGACAAAAGCCTTCAAATAATGTTACAATTCTTACCCTTCACTCTAACATTTACTTCAGCACTATCTGTGGAATTATTAGCATTTGTTGCAATGCAACTATATAATCCACGATCCTCCATCGCTGCTTCCTTGATTACAAATAGTGCGTTGGCAACACCATTATGTTCTTGAAGCATTACACGATCGCGACTTCTGTAGAAAGTTTCATTACCTAAGGGAAAAAAATGACAATGTTAATTGCTTGTGATCAGTGTTTAATGTACACAACACTCATGTTTAGTGATAATAAAAATCTGAGGTACACTTGAAAAGGTGACCACATATTACACTGTGGTCTACAACCAGATGGCTGACCAAAACAAGCTTATAGAACATCTGACTTAAATGCTGGTCTGACCAATCACAACTTGAGGACTGACTAACATGTGTCCTCCACTACACATTGTTATAATAAGGATGTACTAATCCTTGCAGCTTCCAATATCAAAAGGCAATCATGACAGGGTACAAAAAAACTATTTCTATCAGATTTACACTGATTCACAACATATGTTAAAATCACAAATTTGAAGAAAATGAGAGAAAAGGGTCACCTTCAGAAGTACAGAGCCAATTCACATACATTCTTTAACAGATAAAAAGCAGAACTCTCATCTGATAACCATTGTGAAATCAATCTCTTTTTTTATTTTAATTACCTTATCAACTCTTACACTTGAAATAAATTTCTGATAAGATGACCACTCTAAAATTTTAAGAAAAAATAATAAAAAGTAAAGTAAGTAAATCTGTTCCACTATATGCCATGTAGGCACTTGTGGGGAGAGGCAGTATAGCTCCTACTCATTCTCGGGGATCGAACCCCGGTCATCCACTCCGTAGTCAGTCACTACACTGATTGAGTTACACTTGCCCCTAAGAAAAAACTATTGTCTTCATCTCTGAAATAGTGGTGACCTTCTATCAGACTATAAGTTGCTACAACCCAGAAGACAGCCATCTTCACATTCACCGCTGTAAGAAGCACATGTTCTACTTAGTAAACCTCTATGGGGAGGCTTTCCATCACTACATTCAGATATTTGAAACCCTTCATGCATTTACATTAACTGTCTTCAACTGCATTATAAGTAACAATGGGCTAAATCCCTCACATAGTTCTTCTTGGCCACAAGGAAATTCCAGTTGGATGTAATCAAAATTAACCTCACCCCTCACAAGGGTTGAATTACTGACAGCAGATAACACAATATTTTTCCAGCATTTTGACAACAGAAGTTGATTAAGTTCTGTTCCTTCATGTGCATAAAGAAGGCAAGACATATGTACAGTTGGTATTATCACTAGAGGATAAAGGTATTTCCATTAGACAACATAAAACATGGTAAGTAGGAAAACTGTGCCCTGCATAAATGTTAAAAGTCAAAGTTAAACGTCTGCTGGAGATTCATTGGCATAGAATGTGGCTATAGTTATAATTACATTCTCCACAGGTAAAAACTATTTGTAGCAACTGTCATGTATTTAAAACATCCAGAATTCACCAGTTTAAACCAAATGTAAGCTAATTTTACACAATGGCACAGCGCCATGTTGTTACTTTAAAATGAATATATGGATACTTGCCAAATGTCCATGAAATTTCTGGAAGTGGTCTGCCAAACACCATACACTCCAGCTTCAGCTTCTCCCCCTCTACCACAGTCACATCCTTCTGCATCCCTACATGAGGCTTCACTGCAATCAGATATATCGGTAATACGCGACCATCACTACTTGAATACAAACAAGCAATGGCTTGACAAGTAGACTTGGAATTGCTTGCCAACAAACCAGCAATCCCTCATTCAGAATGAAACGTCTCCAGCTCTCAATAATAAAAAAAAAAACTACAATATCAATGCAAGCTTTTCATTACTATGTTCTTGGTTTATAAACCCAGTTCCAATACATCAGTTTTCCAACATATAAAAATTATTTTAACCCCTGCATATGAGATATCATTCCTGTAAAATATGTACCAAAGTTAAAAAAGCATACCCTCACATCTCTTAAATCTGTTTTTTCACTGCTCCTTTTATATTAACACAACTTTTGGCAGCCATGAAGACATATTCAAATCTCTTGTATATCTACTGATAGTATTAAAGTTTTCATGACTGATATTCAATGTTTTACATTTGGTAATTCTCTGGTACAAGATATACCTCACTTAAATGTTACTTAATGACATTTCATTCTAATGACACTTGAAAAACATGACCAATACTCTCTCTGGGACATACCTTAACTTAGTATTGCTGGATTTATACCCTTTGTCCACTGTCTAGTATTCTTAAAGAAAAACAACCTCACCTTATTATAACACCACCTTAAAAATCAAATTTCAAACACATTAAAGTGCATTATGTCTGAACAGCACTTCACCAAAAAACATAAACATAAAGCATTGACATGATGTTATAAACAAAAATGGAGCATCACTTATGGGGTACATGCCAATTTAAATGATGACCTGTATTATGCTTTTTGTTCTGTGTTCACTTAAATCATTTACTGATTTTCACTTGATAATCCCTTCAGAAAGGGGCAAAAATAACCACCAGGTAAGGACAGTCTGTTTTACAAGTAACAAAAATACACACAAAAGTCCATTAGCCTCACTGTTAAGTTTATATCTTCATGGAACGCATCTAGCACTGTAACATGGAAATGCATGGAAAGTGACCATTTGCTTAGCTACTATCTGTAAGTAACCTAAACTTGTCATTAAGGAATACAAATATGTAATTACATATATTCCAAATTTTTTAAAGTCTAATCAGAGGAGGAAATTATATAATAATTATATTAAAATGGAAGGCAAACTTAATACAAAAACCGTCTTCCTCGGCAAACCTAAAAATTAAAGAAAAAGCGGTCACAAAATTGTACAAGAATAAAAGATACAACTTGTGCAAACTGATTGACCCTTCTGACTTACCAATTACTTCAATAAGTCTTTCTCCAATAGTGCCATTTCCTTTGGTGAGCACTGCTCTACAAGTATAGTTCCCTGCATCTTCATCCTTGGGATCTTCTATCACAAGTTTGTTGTCCTCTATCTTCAATCTTTTATCTTTTGGAACTGTAATGTTTACACCATCTTTGTACCATTCCATCCTTGTACTGCTTTCCGTGGTGTTACATTGTATTTCCAGTGGTAACTTGAAAGTTATAGACTTGTATCTTGTCGAATTAACATCATAGTTAACTGAGATGGAGTTCGCTGCAAGATAAACAACAACAACAAAGTTACAAATCTGCACAAACTTCACATTGTTTGTTTATTTAGTTATTCTATGGTTATACAGCACTAAAAGAGTTATGGTAGGATAATTATGAACAATCAAATATGATAAGTGGTTAAGTTACTATTCTGGCCTTTACTTAGACACTGATAATTCAAATCAAGATTCTAACCAATGGGCCCCTACATACAAAGTATACTAAGAAGGTCAGTGGCAAACTCTGAGAATTGTCTGTCTGAAGAGGGCATCAGATCATTAGACATTATTTTCCAATATATGAAACTTTGTCTACGCAGCATTATTCTAACTGCATATAATTACAATATGGTGGAAAGATGACAATATTTTGTGAGACGTATGGTAATGTATCATCTCAATATTCACCTTGAGAGACAGAAAAACAAACTAAAATACCCAGCCACAGGTTGGCTAGCTATATTAGAAATGGGTACTTCCGAAATATAGATGTAGTATGCTATCAAAACATCAACCAGCTCAGAACTGTTTATCAACAAAGTACCAAATTACAGTCCACTGAATCCAATTACAAACACAGAAATGATGAAATGAAAAATATAAATACAAACCTTGTACTCAAAATTATAACGTGAATATTTTTCATACAGGCCTATAATTATGTTAATATAAGAGTTTAAATGGTACAATATTCAGAATAAATGTGATTTCATTCTGTTTCAGCAATATGTGAAGGACATGATCAGTCAGAATGTATAACAAAGTGTCATAAATGAATTTCAAACTGAAATGCAATCTCCCAGAAGTGAAGAAATAAACACAACAACCAATTTCTTATTTAATGTTTTGTCTCCATTACAACCTAAATATAGATTTAGAATAGGCTTTAAAAAGGGCGGGGGGGTCACCTGGAGAACTGCACTGGGTGTAACAATGGGAGAAATGCAATTGCGCACAAAGAATTGTGCGCTTCCATCAAATATCCCAACTTTTGTATTTCTTTGGATCACATATACTATTATTAACTGTCAACTGCATTCCACTCCTGGAACCAATGCTCAGAGATTTAAAAATGAATATAAGAAAAGTGTCTCACTCACCAGCAAAAATTACAAACATAAACTAAGAAAATCATTACAAGAAAATGCACCACACTTTAATTCATTCTGTAACAAAATTTGTCTATGCAAACATCAAAACCAACACCCAACCCTATGAAACAGCAACTGACAACAATCTATGTTCCAAAATAACGAACGTAAATTTCCATAACTTGAGCAAACCCAAACCAAATGTTATGAGGAAGAAGATGAAGAACTCTCAAAGCAGAATCCTAACTTCAACAGCTAAGACAGTTTTAAGATATGGTGATACTTGCAATTATAAAAATGTAGGTCGGTATTTAATCGTGCTGGATGCTCAATACCATACAAAATATATACAAGATATAGATGCTAAAATTAACGTTTAAAAGTTACAACCTTATGAACACAATTTTCAAACTATCAAAAACTCAGAAACGTGATATAACAAAAATTTATAATACTCTAGCTTTAGTAAAATTTTAAAGAGTAAAAACTAAGCAATGAAAGCACAAGACAAAACCAAAATTACAACTGAAATGGAATTCATGAGAAAACAGCAAAATGCAATATAAAAGAAACAATTACAAATTAAAAGAACTAAAAACAGGACCTATATTGGAAATCAGGACTTGTCATATTGACAGAACGCAATGAGACAGACAGACGTCCAGACTATTAGAAATTACAAATCATGTATTAAGGAATCATGAATGAGTTTTAAAGAAACACCAGGATTACGAAGGCCTGAACGGGTCAACTAGTCATCCAACTTATTGACTGCTAGATGATAGTGGCAAAAATGTATACTGCAACTTCTAGAGTATAAAACTATTTTGAAATTGTCTACAAAGTTTACTTTCAAGCATCTGAAAACAAGTTTACAATGACTAACTAAAAATTATTTGAGTTTATAGTAACATCCGTGTTACACATTAAAATAAAATAATCAAAATTCAGAATAAAAATTAATTAATTAACTGCAGCAGCAGTGTTGACACACAAACAAGCCTAGCTACCAAAAAACTGTCTCAAGGTAAGAGAGGCAGAAAAAGAGGAAATAAAATATCCAACTTAGTACTGTCAATCATCGAACCTATTTACATCTACCATGATTTTAAATGAAACTTGAACTCTCCTGAAGACACAGAATTAGGAACTGCTGTGGCAGCCCTTTTCAAACTGACGTCATCACCAACTGCTTATAAAGTCTATTTTAATATTAGCATTGAACAGGAATAGGTCATTTTTAAACCCACTTCCTATTAAACTACTACAGTTGTTATTTCAAAGGGTAGCACATTTGAGACAATGGCAGATGCACACATATGTACATATTGCAAGTAGTAGTAATTTTCTACAATAGCTCCACCAAAATAACTAGCACCATCCTGGCAGCTGTGATACATTATATGGATTGCCTAACACAAAACAATTCTGCCTTAACATCAAAGGGAAAGACAGTTAAACATGCAGTCATAAGGCATATGTTAGATTTACGTTTACCTCCCTTCTGTGAATTCCGTTAATTTTATTATTAACAGCTCCATGGCAAATACAAAATATAAAACCTCTCATTATGCTGCTTACCTACTAGTTTATCTCTCCTAAATACAAATATCTTTCCCAGCATCCTGTTCTCAGACACCATCAAACCATTCTTCATCACTCACAAAATCTAATTTAATATGGTTCGTTATAAAACTGACAAAAGCATTCACATTTCACTGTATTACTTCTAAAAAATGACCTTAATGGGAGTCACATATTTCATGAAAATATCATCATACTAATCCTACACTGAATAATGCTGCAATGTGTTTATTCCTATGTAGAAGTACACACAGACAGCATAACTGATACTGTGTTACAGGGCACAGTAGTGTAAAGGCCTCATATAGCATGAACTTGTCATTCATTTCCATAAAAACTGTTCAGCTGATTCAAACATTACAAGAAAAAAAAAGAAGGATTCTAACTTAACGAATAATGAAAATTGGCAACCAATAGAAATATTTTTTATACAACATGGAAAGCTGACAAAAGAAAAAGAAGCAATGGCATCTGTAGATCACCTACATTTAACGAACACTAAAACAGACAAAACTTTTATGATCATGGTCCAGTAGTTTATTTCTCTAACTTCCAACACTAAGCAGAAATGTTGAACAGGAGTAATGTAAACTTGGCTAGCTTCATGGTGCAGGCAAGTTATAAATGTTCCCTTATTTACAAAAACAAGCAGGTGAACACGTACACAGTTCAGATATGATAGGCACAGCTCCGGAATCTCATTCCTTCTTAGAAAAGAAATGTTCTATCCACATTAACACAGGACTAGATGCTCCTAGGGTTGTCCAAATAGGACTACATTCTGACATACATGAAAGCCATAACATTACATTTATCAAATCAATATACTGCAATGTATTTGCAACTGAAAATATTTCGAAAACCATCTCCTTCCAAAGTTGTCTTTTATTAGGATTAACAGGTTCTGTATTAGAATTTAAAATCATGATTTAGGATTGGGGCAGTGCTGCTTTAAAGATAAATATAAAATAAGTAGATAAATAAAACCAACTAATATAACTTTCAGGACTTCTGTACATTCAATTTTAGTTCAGTCTCTTCTTACTGGCACAAGAACTAGATGACTATTATTATCTACAGATCTGCAGGAAGAGGACAAATTATATGAACTTTAAACATTTACAGTACATCATTATCTTCAAATTTACACAGTGATTAGTTCTATCTTTGTGTCTAGACTTATATTCCAAAGTTGGCCGTCTTCTGGCATGTAGCACCTTGTAGTCTGATAGAAGTTTACCAATGTTTCAGAGGTCCTTGCTGCCTCCATCATCAGAGCAATGAATATAGAAGCCACATTTGAAATGAAGGTAAAACATGCAGTACAGTGTGACACATGTCACCAGAACCATCATTAAAATTTAAAGTTTCATAACCTTGGTGTGCCTTAACAGCTGACAAAACAAACAAGGAATAGCAAGCACCAGTAAAATTACACATAACGCTATGCAAATGGCGGCAGATGACCGCAGTGTCTGAACGGTGCTGTTGGAGGGGAAATATTGCAATATGGCATCAGCAAATGGACATGTCAATGAAGAAGACCAAAGTTCAAGGTCTGATCATTTAATCTGGCTCTTATCATAGATGATGCTGCACTTAAAAGGTCTGGTTTGGTTCATTTAATAAAGATGTGTCAATGACAAGTTACACGGCAACCCACTGACCATCTGTTCTGACTCGAGGTTCTTGTCATTTTCCTCAGTCCATGAAAACAACTGAGCGAGTTCTTTAAAATATGTTACATCTCCATCTGTCCACATTCTTTCTAATTCATGTTCATTAGCTCATGTTAACAAAGCACTGTGGCTACTCAGCTAGGTTAAAACTGGAAATAACTTCATAATTCCTGGAAATAAATCCTGAACTGGTATTTCTCTTAATCAAACATTTGTAAACACATCATTTAATGATGATGTTGTGTATGACATTTGATTATTTTCATTCACTATTAGGTACATCTAAGAAATCAACCATATCCTGTCATGTATTAGAAACATGGTGCGTTGCCAGAATTTTTTCCTTGCTGTAAGCACCACTGAAATACTGGTTAGTTTCACCATAGCACATGGCACAACATCCCAGTAGACAGTCAGTCACCTTCATAATCACCACTGAGAGAACCTGTGAGATAACTTTTAACGCAGAAAACAAATTCTAATTTTCTCCAAAATCTACTGAAGTTTTTGAGATGAAATATGCAGATGGACATAACCTAGTCATCAAACATTTATTTAATGCATTCTCAGCAAAGAATAAGAAGCCACATTTGAAATGAAGGTAAAACATGCAGTACAGTGTGACACATGTCACCAGAACCATCATTAAAATTTAAAGTTTCATAACCTTGGTGTGCCTTAACAGCTGACAAAACAAACAAGGAATAGCAAGCACCAGTAAAATTACACATAACGCTATGCAAATGGCGGCAGATGACCGCAGTGTCTGAACGGTGCTGTTGGAGGGGAAATATTGCAATATGGCATCAGCAAATGGACATGTCAATGAAGAAGACCAAAGTTCAAGGTCTGATCATTTAATCTGGCTCTTATCATAGATGATGCTGCACTTAAAAGGTCTGGTTTGGTTCATTTAATAAAGATGTGTCAATGACAAGTTACACGGCAACCCACTGACCATCTGTTCTGACTCGAGGTTCTTGTCATTTTCCTCAGTCCATGAAAACAACTGAGCGAGTTCTTTAAAATATGTTACATCTCCATCTGTCCACATTCTTTCTAATTCATGTTCATTAGCTCATGTTAACAAAGCACTGTGGCTACTCAGCTAGGTTAAAACTGGAAATAACTTCATAATTCCTGGAAATAAATCCTGAACTGGTATTTCTCTTAATCAAACATTTGTAAACACATCATTTAATGATGATGTTGTGTATGACATTTGATTATTTTCATTCACTATTAGGTACATCTAAGAAATCAACCATATCCTGTCATGTATTAGAAACATGGTGCGTTGCCAGAATTTTTTCCTTGCTGTAAGCACCACTGAAATACTGGTTAGTTTCACCATAGCACATGGCACAACATCCCAGTAGACAGTCAGTCACCTTCATAATCACCACTGAGAGAACCTGTGAGATAACTTTTAACGCAGAAAACAAATTCTAATTTTCTCCAAAATCTACTGAAGTTTTTGAGATGAAATATGCAGATGGACATAACCTAGTCATCAAACATTTATTTAATGCATTCTCAGCAAAGAATATATAAAAACAGACTTTTATTATGAAGTTACTTTTTAACATACCAAGTCTGTATTGCATCATATATTTCATTTGTGAAAAGGTATCAGCCAAGTGCTTACACACTTCATACAAGTACAGGAAAGCACATGTGCAATATGACCGTTACAAGGTGGGAAAACCTACACAGACTACAGTACCAAGAAACTATAGCTCCATATCTGAAGGTCATTTAAACATATTTACAGACCAATTATCAGAAGTCTGCTTCATCCTCATAATGACTGGGTGGTCTTATCAGCATATTTCACAACTTAATCAGCCTTCTAATGATTAAAATAGGCAAAAACACGAATATAATGAAGCACTTGAAAATTCTGTCTTGAAGTGCTTCCATCCAAATAAGGTTCACTAACCTAATTAACCTTTCAAACCATATTGTAATAAAAATATAAGATCAAGTTCAGACTTAGAAAACAAAACACATTAAGAATATATTTTTGCATGCGCTGAGAACAATATCGGGACATACGAAAGAGAAAGTAACAGGATGGACAAAATTACATGATGAAGAATTTTATAATTTCCATCCTTTATCCAATATTGTGAAGACGATTAAATGGCAATGCCAAGTGGTAACTCCATGTACCACTTGCTCCAACAATCAGAAACTTTGCGCTTTTCACAGGAAGCGTATTTATCGGTTTCTCGTGATTCTCAGAATAAACAGTGATTATTTCCCCAAACAACTTTAGGCAACTAGTCTTTATATATGCTGTATTTTCTTTGTGACAGGAGGTCAATTTTTAAATATTATTTTCATAAGCTTTAGCATCAAAGCTTCATCCCTTTATCAATTCCACAAACAACACTAGTGTTCTCTGTTACAAGCCATTTCTTCTTCAGTATTTAAATTACATATTGCTACACGTTAATACATCAGGAGGGGCAATACCTGCTTAATTGTACTCTATTTTACTATGCTGGAAAGAACAAAGAGATAATTATGCAATATGATTATCTTTGATGTGATTTCAGTGTTCCTTATTACATGCAATCACCACCACCACCATTACCTATCAGTGAAGGGATAATACCAATAGAACAAAACTTCAATAATATCAAAACGACAGCATGATAAATACACATATTTATATTAAAAAACTACAAGACACTAAAAATCAAACCAAAACTATATGTATACCATGGATTAGAAACTGACCATAATGTAGCTTCAGCAATGTATTTGTTACTCTTCAAAGCAAGAATTGAATCATGCAAACTGTATTAATGCAAAAGCTTATGAGCTGGATACATGTCAGTCTGCAGGTAACCTGCTTCATCTCACCTCCTCCTCACTACAGTTGCCTAGGACTAACTACAGTGCACTGTCTCCAAGTTAGAAGATTATAAAAGAAACTGTAATACTTTACAATACAGTGACCAGTTATTTACACCTCAACACCCCACACACACTGCTACATTATTCACCAACAAACACTTGTAACATTATTGGCAGAGTTAAAACATCTTTTTTTTACATTCATATACATGTTCATATTTTCTAACAAATACAATTCAGTGAAGAGTTTGGTCAACAAATTTGTGACATGTTTGGCAATATGACACAAGTGTATGTGGTCTAAAGAATCTCAAGTACACAGTCACCAAATTGTAAAGTTGTTCCATTTACACTTTAGCCATAAAAAGCAATATTTCAAATATTTCGTACAATATCTAAAAAGGGAATGTGGAAATTATATACAAGGAAATCCAACACCATGTCAAATATTACTGCTATTTTTAATGCATATGATGCACATACAGCCAAATAAAAAAATGGATCATTTCTCAAATAGTGCTACAAACACTGAAGGCAACATGAATGAATTCAAAGGCTGCAGGTCTTAAGACAGTTGCGAGAATAGCTGTATTTTCAACACGCTTTACTATTGTTACTCCTCCAAGTTTCTTTTAACATCTCACAATCATTCTGTAACTAATTCTAGGCAGGTTATTATGTATCCAATGATAGGAAGACTGTGAATGATTAATTAAAAAGTGTGCTGAACAAAGAAAGAAATCACGGCCTATTTTAATTAAGGCTGACAAAGCTGATAAAAATAAAAACAAAAAAGCGATAAAAGTCGAACACAGGACTTTATGAATACAAAGTAGGAGCACTGATTACTCAGCCATGATATTCAATTGTTTTATGTGTAGTAAGAGAAACAGCAGCAGTAGTAGTGGTAGTAGTAGTAGTAGTAAATAAGTTTCATTTCACTTCACAACTTTCTCTGTAATTGAGAATATTTTCTACAGGTAAAAGAATTAAGATTTGCTGTGGCTATCAGGAAAAACTGAAACAGATACAGCATTAGACAGGAAGAGGGAAAAGGAAGATGAGGGATCACAGGACCATGCCCAAACAAAAGAACAGCTGTTCTATTCATAAGCCAAAATTTAATTGGTTTAAGGATTTTTTTTTTTTGCACATGTACTGAATGATGGAAATGATAACATCTTCCTAGGTTATTTGCAGCTTTACACAGCTACTTCACAAAAAAGAAGCATGTTTTAAGTGTAAGAGGAGCCTACAACGCAACATAAACCTTTCAAAAAAAACAAGTCATGCCATGTCACACGTATTAGAGCATCAACACACGGCAAACGAAAAATGAACGTTCCCCTTACCACTCAAAACATAGAGGTGGTAACTATTTTCCACAAATGCACCGCACCGGTAGCTCCCAGATTGGGATATCTGAGCATTAGAAGTAGATATACTAGAGGTGACTGTATCACTACCTCTGTGCTCAGTTACGTTATATTGCTTGAGCAAATCACCAACAATTGAACGAGAATCCTTCTGCCATTTGATGAAGGCAAACACATCCGTTTGACAAGTGATATTAAATGTGTCACCTTCTACCACCACTTGATTACCTGAGTATAACCCTTGAGAACTTCCTAAACACAATAACAATACAATATAATGAAAAAAGAAGCACAGATAATGGAAAACACTACCACTATCAAATATTCTGTATCAAAATTTGTATCAGTAATACAAGGAAATTATGATAGAGACTTTCAACGCAATTATGTGATGACACTGGAAGGTCCCTAGAATTGATGTTTGTGTGCAAAAGGTGATGGGGAAACAAACCAGCCAAGATCACTGACTTTGCAGTATGAATTATCTACTATATACCACACATGTACACCTGTTACATATGAAGACCTCACATGCCAAAGATACTGGTTTGCTTGGCATGAGATCAGGAACTTTAAACACAGCAACATGGCTTATGATACTCTTTATGTGGTGCCATGGCTCCAAAAATATGTTCACCTACTCGCCAAGAGAAAGTATACAGAAATGAGTGGTAAATTTTTAACCTGCCAAAATATACTACATGTGATTTATCATCATGTGTATGGTGCAGAAAATGAATCCAAGGTCTAAACATTTAACATATAAAGTTAGGGTTTTAAACTCTTTAAATATTTCCTATCAAAATATTAAAAATGAAATACACTGCAAAACTATGGACGAACAGACTTTAAGTGGATATTAAACAAGCTGTACTTCTGGAGTCTTGCGTGGTACCAAGAATACGGCACCAATAAGATAGACATTTGCAGAGTTGGAAAACATTAATGTCATGGAACAGGAGGTACCACTTAGTAAAAAAGAGTTCCAAAATAAATATATGAATTAACAAGTTATAGTGTGGTGGTTCTATCTTATTCTCTGCAGTTTTGATTGTACAAACATGGTCTCATAGGAACACCAAGTCAACACTTTTGTTAGTTTGAGTCAAAGACCAATTAGACTATGAATAATATTGGATCTATTTCCTGCCTCATGTTTACTGGACCTTTAGTGACTCTGAAGAAGTACCATGAGGATCACCTGTTAGTACATGCTCTATGTTTGGTTACAGAATACCAGTTGAATAGATCAGTAATCTTTATACATAAATCTCCATCTTAGTCCTCTAAGTCAGTGTTAGGCAATCAGTGTGCCACGAATTTTTATAAGAAATGGCACATTTGTACATTTGCACATTATTGTTAGGAAATGGGAATTCTTTCATAATTGATAGTTGTATCCAATATGTGTAATGTTTTTTTTCTTCATATGCCCGCAATCATTTTGGCAAGTATTTACATGCAGATATATTCTTCTCGTCATGTTAGTTTCATACCCCCACTTCATAAGGTGAAATTCTGTGGTTAGCGATATCATGTGTCTTTGACAAAGTAGGGTGTACTGTGGGTGATGCAGAACACTGCTATAAATGAATGAAATAATTTTTTCCACCCACAATTATTTTTCTTCCCCTCTAACAGTAAACACATTCTACAGCACCGACTTCTGAACGATGAGGAAGAGAAGAAAAGCATAAAAATCATGATCTGTAGACTACACTTAAATCTCTGTTTGTTGTATTTTGAGAAATCATAAAGCACATAATTAGTTAACAGGCTGAATAAGTTCTTCAATAACCATGTCTAAATTAAACACAAAAACAGAATATCTTTAAGATTAGGAATTTCAGATTAGAATCAACTACTGCACTATCTTAGAAATGCAATATCAATTACCCAGGAATTTCATATTAGAATTATCTGCTGCACTATCTTAGAAATGCAATATCAATTAATCAACAGCCATATTACTTTGTGAACAGGCTGTGACTGGGGCACTCATTATATTTCACTGGACTAGACTGAACTGGTTTGAACTGGCTCAGTGTAGGATATAGCAAGAGCTACATAATAGAAAATTTCTTGATAAGATGAGGGCCAACTGTTCAAGACAACCTACTCAACACAGAGTTAACTATTATTTTGTGAAAGATAAAGTTTATAGTCATCCCTGTTTGGCCTAGTAATTTTCCACTGCTGAATAATTCTTCAAATATAATAAAAGATGCTTGGCTTAACATTTCAATGTGTAATCCAAAAGGATTAAAGGTACAAACTTGAAATTTTTAGGACTGTCAAACACTTGTGCATCATCCATATTGCAAACTTGTATTTTTATACTGTTAAGCTAATGTTGAGATAATACCATGTAGACATATCAGGCAATAAATCAAAATCAAATGTACGTGTCTTAAAAATGGTTTATGTACACTACATCTAGACGAAATTGTTCATTCCAATAAAATTCAATACACAGAATGGGCACTAGGGCTCTTTATCCATGCAGTGAAAGCAGCCGGAGCTGATCTCTCGCCTCCATCTCTCACAGCATCTAAAATGTGTTGGGTACTGTCAAATATAATACAACTACCACAAAACGTCAGAAAATAACTGTTTAGTTTCTGCACGTTACTTCTTTTACTCTTGAATTTAGAAAAACTCTTTTGTTGTGAGATCTGAGGTTCTTACGGTGGTACAAACTTCAATGCTGGTCTTGTGGGTTAACACCATGCTGACTCGTAGGTAGATACCTGCATTTTGGAGAAACATACTGTTTCTATCTTCAGGGCTGAAGATGGAGACAGTATATTTGTATGAAATGTTGTTATCTACCTACAAGTTCTTATGGTGTTACAATCCAGAAAACCAACATCATTTGTACTTCTTGCCACTCACATCTAAACCTCAAAATCATTCTTAAATTCTCTTCCCACACCCTGACCTCCAAAATCCTACTATGTACCCACCAACCCATCATTTAATCCTTCTGTTCTCTCCCAACAATGTTTTTTTTTAAAACTAACTTACTCTGAATATAACAATGCAAATGAGACAAAAATAAAAAAATTAAAATTCATCGAGAGTAAGATAAACAGCCTCAAGAAAAGTACAATAATCAATAAAATTAAGGCAATCTTACAAAGAAGATTTTAAAAATACCATATAATAATGGTATCAGAAAAACCAGAATAAAAGAAACAGCATATAGCAAGGAAGATGCACAATATAAACTTTTATGAGCATTTGGTACAATACTCTGAATCAAGCCTCAATCTCTACAGCTGTAGCAAATTTTTACTTTAACACAGAAAATGAGACAGTGACATTCATATAATTCGTATGTACCACAGCATCACCATTTATTATTGCTACTTTCATATCCAAACAAAACACAAACAATACTAACTTTCCTGCATTCAGTGAAACCATAACTTCAAAACAGCACAAATCAAGGTTCCACCTGATGAGACATGGTATACATGACAGAACAACTCAATGAGATGGTGAACACACACTTTCAGTTGAATATGAGTTTAACTTTTTTTACTAAACCTAACATAAACCAATCTATAACCTATCCAAGTCTTCTAATGAATCACAAACTTTATATTTCTTTAACAGTAGGCTCTAATAGTTCTAATACAACCATCAACCCATACGAAATAGGAATAAGACCAAAAAAAAAGTAAAAAACAAAGAGTGGTTATAATACAACCAGTAACTGTGTAGTAAAGATATTTCAATCTTAACGTATGAATCACAAAACATTAACTATTATGCAGTCCTCAAACCCAACAAATATCATTACACGGTTAAGGAAGCAGAGCAACCATCTTTGAAACAGAAGAGATTTTAATGAGGAATGAAAAAGAAAAATTGACAGTGAAACCACAGTTCCAGAGAATCTGACGTAAATACATCTTTGTATTTAAATTATATTTAGGCAATAAATACAATGAAAGGAAGTTTATATATTAGCTTTATTCTAAATATTCCCTTTATACATGCTTTACAATTGAGTAAATAGTTTGATTAAGACATTGCTTATTTAACTTGAATTAGTTACGCTTAAGATGGGTCTGTGGTAGCTGAAATATATTATAAAATTTGTACACTTTAGAGGATCAACATTTCGTGCAAACACCATATCTATATAAGATTTTGATCTAGTAGTACTACATTGAGGATTTGACATCAACATTAAGCTAAACGTTTCCTCCATAAACGTGACAAAGCTTTGATTTTCCTCCTCCTTTAAATCAATGTTAAAATCTCCTACCCATATTATGGGCATTGTATTGCAGCCTTCTATGGCCATAATTGAAAACATCTCTGTAAATTTGGGAGCAAACGTTCCCAAATAACTCAAAACAAATCTCCCTCTTTCCGCAATAACAAAAGCAGACTATTGACGGCAGTAATGAAACACAACAATGCCAAATAAACAGATTACATAACAATTAGTTTCTTAGGTAAAGGAGTAAAGCATTGTTATGCACGCAGGAGTTCATATAAAAGCTGACCATTGTTGGTCCATATTTACACATTGTTGGTATGGATCTTACACATTTTTCTAACGCTGTTTTGCCGAATGACCCTTCCCTATAGACGTATTTACCTCAAAAATTGTATTATAATACACCAAAGAAACTTTCAAAAATGAGCACAAAAACCTACATGTGAAACCAAAGTAAAAAATAGCATCAGTAATGGCCAAGTGCTAGTAAATACAAACAATGTTTCTTCATTTTATATCAGAATAAGAATGCCTACATTGATTCAATCTCATTCTTAATGTGCTACTTTCAGGTAGCTACTCCGGCTTTCAAATGTAACTAAAAACATTTAATGAATTTGCCTCTCTCATAAGGCATTTCTCTGAATTAAAGGTTATGGTGCATGTTTACTGTCATGCTTAATTAAAGCAAAGCAGTGTTATGTGTATGGCAGCAGAAATAGGATAAATGGGATCAATCAACTCCCATCAAGTAACAACAAAACCCAGATCATTTGAATTCCTGAAAAGGATGTATACACTCATTTTGTAAATAAATGTCACTGTCCTGAACAACTAGTGATTTGCGAAAATCGTGATTTAGAAATTGTCATTTTCAATGTTACTAAGTGCATGTGATTTAACCTCTCCAGTTTACCAGAACGATGGAAAGTGAATATTTAAGAATAATCAAACACTTCACAGATGTGACCATAATGAATAATGTAGCTATTACCATAATACAAGGACAGATATTTAATGACTAGTGTACGAACATTGTTTCCATTTACTGTCAAAATGAAGAGGAGGAAGGGGTGGAAAAGTAGACTTCAAATTAGACAAAGTCAAGCATAAGCATCAACACATCCCCTAAAAACACAGTTCCAAAGCAGAACATAATTAATGCTCACCCGCTACAGTAGAAAAGATGTTTGTAAATCCTAGAAATAACACACTTAACAAAAAACACTGTAGTGCTGATTCCATTTTATTTCTTGTTATTATCATGTTTTTTAGTCTGGAGGAATGTTCACACACACACACAAACTTAATAAACAACAACTACAAAGAAAG
Organism: Zootermopsis nevadensis; assembly: GCF_000696155.1. The sequence goes on from NW_019061373.1 coordinate 68,963, forward strand.
TCTAATTTCTTCCTCAACTTGGAACCATATAACTCTATACAAACCCAACCCACTATGTACTAAGGCAAGTCTGCAAGATGGCGCATAAGGCTATGATTGTATCAGACGACAATAAGTATAATTTTTTGCTAAAGGAATGTGGGCATGCGCGAGTAGAATTAGTTCAATTACGTCATGACAAAATGACGTCAGAATTGAACACATGAAGTCGTTTTTAATGGTGATTGAATATTCAGTCTTTAGAGACGATCTTAGGAAATATGTGTACCGTGAGACACATGATTTACGATTTAAGCAAATGTAATTCTGTGCTCCAAAGTGATTGATGCAATGGAAAGCGTTCTACGATGATGTGAGTCACAGGCATGTAAACATTTGATAAATGAAATTTCTGTTTGGAAGATATAAAGAATTAAATTAAAATATCAAATGTAAATTTCTCGACTATCAGAGCATTTTAACTAAAGTTCTGATTCTTTATATTGGAATCAACAAACTTTAGACAACAAGGAATTCACCATTACTTCGGTTTTGTATTCGTCTAAAACTGGCGCGAGGGAGGGAAATTCATGACGGTAGAAGGAAGTAAGATGTCGTAACATGGAGAGCCACAAATGTTTTGCGTATTACGTATTATTTGATCACACTAATAATTTTAATTAATAAATTACTTTTCTGTCCACGCGCCCAGATATGTTTGATGGGGAGGAGTGAAAAACGGGATTATCTTAATGTGTAATCGCATTCTATCCAGTTCGAATTCTTAAAACATTGTGTTTCAATAGTCTCCAGTAAAACAGTGGGCACGTTTTGTTAGAGTACAGCGTAGTCGTGGACATAAATGACTACGTTGTTCTTTCTGGGGGGCGGAAATCCCAATGTCGCAGATTTACAGCATGTAAAAGAAGCTTACGAGCATGATACGAGGTGTTGTTTTAAGATCTCACTCAAGTCTCCTGATTAATTACTAGATGGCTCTGGCAGTCAAATCAGGATTTAATAGAAGTTGTGCAGAGTCAGTGGGCCCCTACGTATTAAATTATTTAATCCGAATGAAAACTGAAATAATTCGATATTTTTCGTAGAATTCTCAAATATTATATGCAATTCAAATCGGATTATCAGTGCTTCAGTTGATTCAATAATACAGCCGAAGGTGATCACGATATACGTCATATCAGCTGCGCATGAACACATCTTATACTTACCTTGGCGTTAAGCAGCTGTATGTAATTGTGCTTGTTATTTTTGATTTGATACAGGTATAAATGACGTACGCAGATAGAAATGGATTTGAAGCTGCAAAAACGCATGATAGTGAGACACATGCACAATTTTGAGCACAGTTTCGCAGGCTGATAATGCAAATTTCTATCTCCTTGAATTGTAACTGAATTTACTCTAGTGCTGTTAGTCACTAATAAGAAATTACTTCATATTTTAATATATAATAGCATGCACACTTTTAATTATGGGAGAGAATGGCAGAGTTATTCCAGTTCATATATGTATTGATAGTGCCATTTTAAATATACCACTGAAGAGTTCAACAACAGCAGAAGATATTTGTGTTGAAGTTTCCAAACATCTTGGAATAGGGCCTGTTGCCAGACATTTATTTGCACTCAGACTGCATAGGTCTAAAATTTGGTTTAATCCAGATCTTAGATTATTTGAAACGCGAGCAAATGCAGACTTTAGACTCCGCTATAAAGTTCCCAGTCTCTCAAGACTGAAGAAAACAGACATATGTGCTTATGATTATTATTTCCACCAAGCTCGGAATGATGTTATGAATAATGAAATCCCTGACATAAGTTATGATAAATACAGATGGGAACTTGTTGGTTTAGGAGTTGCAGATATGTACAGAGTAATGTTGGAGAAAGGTGTAGAGAGAGAGATAGTTGAAAGTGAGTACAAGAAGTACATTCCCAAAGAGGTTGTTAAGCATCATTTCTTTTTTATTAAGAAACCCATCCATGACAGTTTAGTTAAAATTAAGAAGAGTGCTCAACATGACGCCTGGTTTGTAAAGGGGGAGTATTTGAAACAGTTTGAAGAAATGGCTCCAAATTATCTGAGTGAAGAATATAAAGCACTGACAGATGAAGATGGATCTGTGCAAACCATACTCATAAAAGTTAACCCTTTCCATGAAGAACAGCCAGGAATCAGAGTTCGATATGATGGAAAAAAAGAGGTAATCTCCCTTATCACATGTTTAAAGTGATCTCAGATGAGTCAGCTTTAAACTGATTGCTCTGAAAACCTGAAATCTCACCTAGCTTCTTCTTTGTTTCTAGTGGCATCAGCTCTGTACAATTGATGATCTGTGTTACATCTCTGTACGCAATGATGGAACTGTTGAAATCTCAAGAAAAAATGGCATACCATCATATCTGAAATTCCATTCCAGCCCACTAATGTTCTCCTTCGTGAGTTTGTTGGATGGATATTACCGCTTGATGGTGAAATGGACATTCAATTTGTGTAAAGATGTTCCAACACCATTGTTGCAAAAGTTGTATGCTTTGAAGTGTCATGGACCTGTGGGGTAAAAAAAATAAATTGTTCCTCTACACTAAAGTGCAGGATTCAATATTCTCTTACCAGATTTGCAACATACATGTCTGCAGTTGATACAGTATCAGTATTACATCCAAAACTTAATTGTATTGAATGTCAATTTGAGTGCCAGCTTTCATGAGGTCCTCCTAGTTTTGAATCCCAACCCAGAGATCAATTATCATGACAGATTTTCATTATTCCCTCAAAGAACATTCTTGGGTAGTACAGCATAACCACAAATTTAAGTACAATTTAAAAATCTTTTAAAGTCTTATTGCTGTTGCATATTGGAAAACAAATTGATGTACAACAGTGGTCTAACATTCAGGTCTCCAACTATACAGCTGGAAATTTAGAGATCTTCTAAAGGTGTGATGATCAGATGAATCTTGTGTTTGAACATACTAGAACTGTCCCCTATACACCAGATGGAGCAAGACAGTGAGGTAACTGACATCCTGTTCCAAAAGGATGGCTGTCCATCAGATTATCAGTGCAGGGTTACGTTTCCCTGATACCACATTCCCCAGCAAGTGGATTGGCTTAGGTGGGCCTATTGGGTGGCCACCATGGTTACCAGACCTTACAGCCTTTGATTTTAATTTCTGGGGCTATGATGCTGTCATTATGGGAACTGTGAGACCAAATTTGTGATGCAGTAATGAGTATCAATGAAGCTATGTTACGTAGAGTGTAGGATGAGATTGCATTCTGATGGGATGTGCCCTTCATCACTTATGGAAGCCACACTGAGCACCTTTCAATAAATAATTGTGGAGAAATTTGTTTTCTGATATGTGGCTTGACCAAAAAGTTATAAGCCTTTTAAATTGTACTTTAAGACGGGCCATTCTCACTTCTGTATATTTTCATGTTTGTCATTTACATTCACACTGTATTTTATCGTCATTCTGTACTTTAAGACAGGCCATTCTCACTTCTGTATATTTTTATGTTTGTCATTTACATTCACACTGTATAACCTATTCAGTTGAAAAGGGTTTGTTATAAAAGTATTGTTACAAGTAATTTATATAGTGTAAATATTTTACTGCCCTTTGGATTATTTGTTGATACTGTTTCAGCTACTTAGATTCTATATAATATGTAATATATGCTATATAATATTTTTATGTAATGTTAGGGAAAACATTTATTTCAATGGTGAGTGCTGCATTGTAGCTGTCAGTGGACCACCAGACCACTATAAAAATAGAAAGAAAAGAAATAATGTTTTCTCTTTCACATTCAGCAAAAGCTCTTATGTTTTGCTTGGAAATGTGGTAGATTCACTGCTTGACTAGAGGACCCAGAACTGTGCTTTTGTACATGTGGCACCATGAAAATAAAATTAGGGATAATGCAGTTACTGTAATGTAAATTCTACGTGACATGACGTCTAGACCAGGATTTGCCATTGACTTATTGAAGTTTTTACCATGTGAAATTGAAATAATATTTGTGTTGCCAAGATGATGGCAGAGATCATGATATGTGAATTTATTTTAAATGTGTGTGTTAAAGCCAGTTTTCTTTCAGTGGAGAATTTTCATATGCCAAATTGGAAGAGAAACGAAACAGTGCCCCAGGTTGCTTCATTCTCAGACAGAGTGAAACAAATTATGATCACTACTATTTAGATGTGTGCACCAAGGAAAGGTTAGTTGCTAAACATATTTCAGAAGTATAGGTCTGTAATATGGTGACCAGTTGAGATAGATAAGTTGCAGTGTTTTATTCTTGGGATAGAAACCGTACATAATACCAAAATACAGTGACAGTTTAGTGTGGTAAGAATGTCAGTATAATGTACACTAAATGTAGGTTAGACTCATATTTTGTCACATTATTGTGAAGTTTTTCCTGTTTGAAGATAATACAGATGCAGTGGTTATGTATTAGATAATTAGAAAATGTAGTCTGCAAATTGTAGAACCTGTGACAGCAAACTGAGGCTGTATTGGTACTCTTTACTGTCCACATGAAGGAGGTATTAAATTCAGTGACTGATGAGTTTTTTTTAAATGTGTATTTCAACAGCTCAAAACCAAAGTCTTGCAAGATTGAGAAGGTGGCAGAGGATGAATACTGGTTTGATGTTGATGGAGATATTTACACAAGCATCGTGCAGCTTTTGGCAGTATATCAGTCTAGCAAAGGCTCTATCTTGCTCCAGGAGTGTCTGCCCCCCTCTGAATACGGTACAGTTCACTGTGTTTGTACATTGGGAACTTTATATTTGTATACGTAAGTTTCAGAAGTAATTTAAAACCAGTCACACCAATACAAGGTGCTGATGAGAATATTTGGTATCAAGAGTTATGAAGAACAAAGAAATAGAGAAAAATATATAATGACACACTTTACAGTCTGTACTATTCACATAATATTGTTGGTGTGAGTAAATACAGAAGGATGAAATAGGCAGGGCATGTAGCATGTAGCAAAGAGAAGTAAGAACTTTATACATCATTTTAACTAACTACCTGGAGCAACAGTCTTGAATATATAATAGTTGCTTAGCCAATTAAGAAATTGGCTGCCCTTTATGGAACTCAAAAGTTCATTACTGTGCTCACAAGAACACACTACTGGACCCTTTCTGATCTAGATGAATCCACATCCTTACACAATATTACCTTTCAGATCCATTTTAATATTATCCTCATTATGTAGTCTTCTCCATTCTCTTGTATTTTCTGTCTCATAGGTCTAAAATGTGCTCCAGCATTTTTAAAATAGTGGCAGCTATAGATACTGTGCATGCATTAGATTTCTCATGATTGGCAGTGTTGTTCTTACATTGGTGTTTTGTTTGCAGACAAGTCAAATTTGCTTCTGTGCCAACTGGAGTCCAATAAGGTGGCCATGATGACAGCAGAGAGTGCTGTGGCTGACCTTCGCACTGCAGCTCCACAGTGCATCAATGCCAGGAACTTACAAGTCTACAAAAGTAGGGATCAGTCTTATTAATTTTTGGCACAATGTTACTTATTGTTCTGCAGATTTGAACACAGGGCCATTGGAGAAGAATACCCACACTTTAAGAGTTGTGTTGCACAAAGCAGTTGACTCGCAAAGGGAAATTTTCAAAAGTATTTTGAAGTTTTTGTTTTGTTGAGGACAATGGCACAACACAACACATCACTGCTCTTTTGCTTTTCCACAGATTGGTGTCGTTAAACTTGAAATTGGAATCTCCGCTTATTTTTTAAATAATATTTCAACATTATAGTTGTCAAGCCTTAAATTCCAAAATTTTAGGATACTGGATTGGAACTTATAGTCCCATTATGTCATCTAGAAGTCCTTTTCTGGTCCCATTATACATCTTTCTTGGGCTCTGCATTAAGAACACTCTACATTCTGTAAAAATGTTTGATTCAGGAATGAGTCGCAGCAGTAGTTTCTTCAACTGTTGTTCCAAACGCGTTGAGCTAATTCAGACAGAAATTGGATAATGCCTGAATGTTTGTTGAGAAATTACTTCTGTATTGAATATGTTGAAGATGGTTTGTAATCGTAAAAAGTTAGATGACATTTAAAGTAATTTTTCTGTGACTGTATACTGCATGAAGATTTCTGTCTTCTGGGTTATTGCGCTGTGTATACTGCATGTTAAACTGTAAAAAGAAGCCTGTTGTGTTCTGTTTAATTATTCTTGTTTAGAAAATAATATTGTTAGCTTACTTTAAGATACGGATTTTGTGGCACTGTGGAACAATTTTAAACCACTTAGAAACAAAGATACTGCTATGTTATGATGCTTACATTGTTATCGTTATTTTTCAGATCAAAAGAAAGAAGGCCATGGAGGGATGTCTCTTGTATATCGAAGTGTGTGGAAACCATTGAAAGGCAAGAAGGTTGAAGCAGCTATGAAAGTTTTGAAGCAGGAATATAGAGATACATACCTGACGGTAATGAATGCATGGACTAAAGTTTAATTCATACAATACTAAGTGTTATTCCTGAGCTGGTTACTTTCTGTGCATAAAAATTTGGGTCACAATTTCTAACTCTCATATTTAATTTTATGGATTCCGGCCAGTTCCGTTGATTTATTTGTCTTCCTCTTCTATTAATTTATTCATTTTCTTTTTTAAATTTATAATAACCTTGATACATACTCTAAGGTGGTTTCCTGGTTCTGTATCAAGAATGTAAAAGACCTAGTTTGTATTTGGAAGGCCCCAGGTTCAAATCTCAGCCCAGACAGTAGCTATGTTGCCTGAAGTTGTCTGCTTTTTTTTTTTTTTCAGTTCTTCTAGACATTTGGGATAGTACCTTGAAATAGTCCTTGGCCATTTCCTTTCATCATTCACAGTCATATTCAACAGTATAACTTTGATAGTCATTAAGATGATCTTAAGTCAAGGGCTTACCCTTGTCACTTAGGACCAAAGATATATTGTATACTGTTTACAAAGCTTTGTTGAATATCAAGAATCAATCAGTCTGACTGAGGTTTTATTTGGGAATCAGTTTATCAAAAAAAGTGTTGGATTGGTACCTTAAAATGTACTATGAGCATTTCATTCCACATTCCTTCCAAGTCATATACAAATTGTGATGCTTTATATCCTCAGTAGTTAATGCATGCTTAAATCACTTAACGAAAAAGTAACACACACTGTAACATTTTTACGTGAGCAGTGTAGTCAGTGATTTAAATTTGCTTAGTGCATAGTAAAATCCCCCATTTTGTTCCACTGTTTAATACAGACCTCATTGTCCATACCACAATTCTTTCAGCTAGCAGTAAAGTAGCATTCACTTTTATAAGTAAACTAATTAATAATACAAAATTGTAATGCATATTCTACTCGTTCTGTAGGCTTTCCTTGAACTTGGTGGTAAGTGGGCAACTTTGCAGTCCAATGCAGTTGTAAAGTTGTATGGAATAACATTATCTAGTCCTTTTACCATGGTGATGGAGTACTTGAGTTTGGGTCCATTGGATGTGTATCTGAGAGAACACAAACACAGCTTGAAGCCGGTGGATCTGGTAGAAGCTGGGGCATTCCTTGCCAAAGCGCTCTGGCACTTGGTATGTAATCTATGTATGTATGTTATAAATAATTATTAACATATACAAGGGTGCAAAGTATATGTTTATAGTCGCCACATTTGTTTCCTTTAACATTCTTTCCATTTCATCAAAATGTATTTCTTAATAAAGAATCAGTCAATCAAATATCCTCTTCAGTTCATATATTGTCATTAAATAATTTTTGTATGAACTTCCAGTGTTCAGTATTGCTGACTGTCCACAGTATTTTTATAAAAAGCAGGCATGATATATGATGAGCTGAAATTCCTGATCCATAATTTTGTTATGGCTAATACGTGTGAAGTATGCTGTAGATACAGTTTTAATCTCTTTGAATTGTTCTTAATTAGCAAGAATACAGAGTAAGTCTTTTTCCCCCACCCCAACAGGAGGACCAAGGTGTAATCCATGGGAATATCCGGTGTCGGAAACTTCTAGTCGCGGCCCATGATGATAATACCTTCCTAGTTCGTCTTGCCGATCCAGGGTTACACTTATACACTGAATATGAGTAAATATATTTTGGATAGAAACCTGTTGTTTTTATATTAACACTGTCAGGGATTGTAGATTAAAGCTTTGACTGGCCTCAGAACAGAATCATATCGATAGTGGCCTTAACACTAAATGTAAATGTTACTTTTCAGATAGATACTGACGTCTTTAAAACAGTATTTAATTACAGGAACTTGAGTAACATAAGATAGAGTCATTTTATATGAATATGAAGTTTATGGAAATAGATTTAATTGTATCAGTCAAGAAACCTGTTATTAATCTTAATTTTAAATGCTTGTCAGTGAAGAGCAGGATTTAACAGCGTGTCATATACAATTTTTCTTATGTTTCAGTAGAAAAAGTTTAAAAGAACTGTTAAGGGACTCCAAAAATAAATAATATTTCTGATTCTTTATCATAATCACCATGACCACTATCATCTTTGTATAATTGCCATTTTGTAGTTTGTATTTTGGTATTAACAACAGGTTTATAATATTATTTTGAATGATTTTGCAGTATCCACTGGATTCCATCAGAGTGTTACTCTAATTTTGAATATGCTCGTCATTCTGTGGCAGCAGATGTTTGGGCATTTGGTACCACTTTATGGGAAATATTTATGTACGGAGAATGTCCACCAAAAACTAGTGATATGAAATCAGTAAAAAAGGTACAGTACATAATTTTTGTTTGTTTTAGTTGTTCTCAGGTATTAACTTTCTGAAACGTCGTGAAATGATTTATTACGTATGCTCATGGTTATCCTTTGAGTTACGTTTATACAGATGCAGATGCTGTTATGCACTGTTGTGTTGTAGTATTACCAGAGCAATAGGAAGCTGCCACTCCCGAGCAGCTGCCCAGTTGATATCTACACTCTCATGAAGGAGTGCTGGGATCTGGACCCTTACAGGAGGAAGAAACCCCAGGCCATCATGCGTGATGTGAACCAGATCTTGTACCAAGGTATTGTCATCAGCACATAATTGTCAATGTGTCATATTATTAATCTTATTTTTCTTATTTCTTTATGGGGATTGGGTGCTTGACGCATGTTCCAAGGGTCGTAAGTTCAGCTGAATTTTGTATCTGCATCTGGTTCTTCCTGTATCTCATTTTCCACTGGCAACTTATTTGTAAATCTTTTAGGGATACTGTCTTCTTTTATTCTGCCTAAATACTATCTCCATCTTGAATGATAATTTTAAAATGTTTTATTTTGCAGTCTGTTTGTTATTCCCTTACTATGTAACCTTGTTTCTTAAGTTACTTCCAGCAGCAATCTAATAAAATATCATATTTACTTTGTGTTTTTTTTATTTGTATCCCCCCCCCCCCCCTCATGCCTCACTTCCAAAACATGAACATGACAAGAAGATTATTAATACTGATGGAGACTGAAATGCATAGGAGGCCTACTTTAAAGTAGTCTCTAAGGAAAATTATTACACTTCAGCCAGAATTTGAATTCTACTGAATCCAAGTCTGGCCATCAAATAAAGAAATAAGAATCAGACTGCAAACTTCATGTTTGATAACCTAAAAAATAATCAGTTACATTAAAGATATCTATATACAAAATAGAAAGAAACAAGATCCATATATATGTTTCCAGAAAGAAAAAAAGATACAGGAGCAGGTTGAACCTTGGACTAGTCTTCAAAGCATCCAATCCCTGTGCAGCAAAAATATTTGGCAAGAACGTAAATCATCAAGTAGAAGACTGTTCACTGAAATATTGTGCAAAAATGGTTTACTGACTTATGATTTTTTTTAAATTTATAAGTGTGGTAGGCCCGGCTTTATATATATGGAGACATTTAAAGGAAATTATGCATGCTAACCATTTGAAGCTGGAGCTCATCTTAATAATATTTAAAATGCACTTCCTACATCAAAGAAATCACACTGCATCTCCATTACAAAGATCAGTTGGTTAATGCTGTTTTTGAAAATTATCACTTTTATTCTGAGAATCATACAAAACCCATAAGTAAACTCTATAGAAGAAGTGCAGAGTTACTGACTGCTAAACCAGGTGGTGCATATAATTACCTCTCATCTTTAAAGTTATTGTAAAATTATAAAGGCGAAGTCCCTGTGCTTTAGGATGTATAGAGCAAGTGGAAGATTATCTCCATGCATTCTTAACCTCAGCGCTAGACAGAGGTAGTGGCCAGAGATAATTTGATAGAAGCCTGGACAGGCCAAAGATCACCTTCAGTTCTCAGAGCTCCCTAGCTGGTACCCAGAGTTTCTAAGCTCGTAAGTGTTGTGAGATCTGCTCAGTTTGAACATCTGCTGGCTTAGACATATCAGTATGTAAGACTTTTTTTCCAACAAATCATTTATCTATGCCCTTTTGTTATTGCAGAAGTGGCATAATGATCATACCACAGTATGAAAATGAAATATGAAGTAATGTTTTACAAAAAGGCTGTTACTATTGTGTTTCAGTTTTCAACTCCAGGCGAATACATTCATATGCCACAGCTTTCTCCAGAGTGCTCAGAGGTTTTGAATACTCTGCAGAGAACAGTATAACTGAGTCAAATGCCAGTTTGTTCTCAGGAGCCACAGGTAAGACAAATAACCATGTTAAATTTAGCACATTGAATCCCAGGTATGTGGTGGTTGGGCCATGTTCTTAAAGACATACCATACATTTATTTAAAAAGTAATAATTCAGTGATCTAGTCCAGGTGTTCTTTGTCAATGTTATTTCATGTGATATTCCTGAAGCTTTGTGACTTAGCATCATTTTATACTGTAATTTTGTAAATATGCAAGATTTGTTGTTTCTTTTGCTAAGTAATGTGCCATTTGCTGGCAATGCAAAGTAACTGAATTTAGCTTCATTGAATTCACCTAGACCTGTAGACAAACTATTCAGTGTAATAAAATACACAGATAGAAATATAAAAATCTGAGGCAGTACAACATTCATCAAAATATATTACAAGTTCTGGTCAGTAATAAGCATGGCATGGCCCATAATGTTCTTGTTCCTGCCTTAAGTGTGTTCAGAACAGGGATGTCATCAGAGCATTGTAATATTTTGCCAAAATGTATGTACAACCTGTCATCACAGGAAATGTTTACAGACCACTGGTAAGAATTTTCCATTCAGTGTAATGTTCAAAAGCAAAAAAGTATTGTTTCTTTGTAGAAGATACATATGTTGACAACATGAAATCAGAATTGCTCCCTGTGGATGAAGAACCACCGCACGGTGTTGACAGTTCATCAGGGTTCAGTGTTGGCAGCAGTTTGGAAAGAGTCTGGTTGCTCAGTGAGTCAAATGTAAGTTTTTCTTCTTTGCCCATGGAGTGTGAATAGCAGACATCTTGTTATTGAATGTGCCGTGAAGGATTAAGAGAGCACAAAGAAAAAACATTAGTGGATATTAGTATGGATCTGGAATTTCAGGTAGGACAGCATCCAGTTACTGCACCGACAGTCAGAATTTGGGGTTGAAAGGAGGTCCACATGATGGATGAAGTTAAAAAAATAAATGTGAAAGTGAATTGACCATCCATTTTGTCTTCTGGATTGTGATGTCCTGCCATTGGTCTGATGTTGATCCTGCTAGAACTCAATCTGCCAAAGACTGATTTTCTGTTGCATTTCAGTATATGTACATGAAGATATGAAAAACCATGGAGAATGCTTGTTTTTCCAGCACTTTATGCTTAACCATGCTTTCACACTTGTTTCTTTTTGCGAGCATTTTTATGTAAGCTCTAAAACTGGGTTTGACAATAAGACGTTTAATATGAGGCAGGACAGGTGATTACATTTTCTGCTTGTGCAATCTTGTATGTACTTTGTATTGTATTATATTGCTAATAAGGACCAAGAAGTAGATGCACGTACATTCTGTGCTAATGTACACAAACTATTTTCTTAGGCTCAGAGTCATGCAGATGATGCGATGTCCCCTGATTTCTCTGACGTATTGTCCAACATCACCTTCTCTTCAGCTCTTACTGTAGATAGTGTGATCTCAATGCAAGGAATATTTGAGCTCGATGGAGACTGCAATGTGATCCTGCAAGGTCGTATTGGTCAGGTAAATACCAATAAGAATTGTCCCATGATTGCATTAGTTCATTGTAGAAGTGTCTCAGTCTCCTTTATACTTTTATAACTTCCCTACTAAATCCTTCCATACTCAATGTCATGATTCAAATTTGGGAGTCCCAGGTTTGAACCTTGGCCCAGAGACTAGGAATTATCTTTGGTTTCTTCAGCAAAATGCAGATTTAGTTCATTCAAATAGGCTGCAACATTTGCAGGTCATTATTTAAATTTGTCCTACCATTTGACATTAAAATACCATGCTGTTGAAAATACATTATTAACTAAAACAAGGATCAGTCAAATCCTTCTATGGTATTTTCTCTCTTCTCATCATACCCTTTGAACACTCTGCTGCATCTAACATGGTAGAACAGCTTAAAACTAGATCTTCCCTGCTACATGTAATGTACTAATAATGTGGTATAACAAGAGTTTGTTACCATCAGAATGTAGTATTTGAATGTTGTGGCAAAAGGTTAACCTAATTTAGTTAATGGTTCCTTGGTTGCTGTTCTTTGTGTTTATTGTAGGGTTTCTATGGTGAAGTGTACAAGGGTACACTGGAACAAGACAAGGATACTGAACCACAGCTTGTTGCTATAAAGAAGCTGAAGACAAATGCTGTGGAGAGCATCCTACAGGACTTTGAGAGGGAAATAACTATCATGAAGGTAAGTTATTCGTGAAAACACTGTATTTTTGCTGTTCTTGGTCATTTAATACCATGTGTTTGAACATACTGTTTGTCTTTATCTTCTCCTCACAAGTTATTTCTTCCAATTCAGTTTTTCAACTAAAATTTTTGTATGTTTGAAGTAACATATGTGGTAAATGCACTGTGATAAGATTTACAACTTCTTGTGGTTTTATCCAGACTTTGAAACATCCAAATATTGTTGAGATAAAAGGTGTGATCCATGATCCAGAGATCAGCCTTGTTATGGAGTTTGTGCAGCATGGCTGTCTGCAGAGTTACCTCAAGATTCACAAGGATACACTTGAGGAAGAGACCTTGCTCAAATTTGCACTTGATGTTGCCAAGGTATGCCATAGGCCTGTGTGGTAGGTACACTACCTTCAAAAATGTTCTAAGACAGTGGCCATATCTCAAGTATGGTTGCTCTTGAAAGGCCTTTTGAGAGCCTTAAAGTTCCTGGGAAAAAGTCATTGGTATATTTTAGACAATTTGTTGCAGGGCATGGAATACCTAGGAATTAAGAACGTTGTGCATCGTGACCTAGCTGCCAGAAACATTTTGGTGGCCAATGAGCATCATGTAAAGATTTCTGATTTTGGTTTATCTCAGGTCATGGGAAAGAATCACTATTATATCCTGAAGACTAGCAGAGAATTGCCGATCAAGTGGTGAGAACAACTGCACATACTTTTCCCACCTTGAACTGTATCCTGAGAACCTTTAAAATAATTAAATCAGCTTCACACCTAAACGAATTTTGTATATTTAACCTATTTACTACTTGCTCACTTACTCCAACTCTCTTTGAGTTCAGATATTTTCTGGAGCATTTTTTTTATCCTTCAAACACCTGCAGTTTATGCTCTTCCTTCAAAGTAAAATATCACTTTTCACAACCGAGAATCAGTGTCTTAAGTTAGCAATGTTGTTCTTGGTGTTAATGTCATGTACTCTCTTCAGGGCTGAAGATTGGGACAGTATGTTTTTCCAAAACTTTGGTAGGAGTCTACATGGCATCACAATCAAGAAGAACAACAGTGTCATTACCACTGTGAGACCTCAGATCTCACTAAAGTCGGTCATAGCCATAATTACTTCAAGGGTTGTTATAAAGTTCTTTCTTGATCCTTACTAGCCTGAACTGTTTCTGTTGGCATGCAGCAATACATTGACAGTATTTGTATCACATGTGTTATAAAACAGTAATTTATAATCATTCAACCTATTAATTTTGTGTAGGTATGCACCAGAAAGTCTACGGGATGGGAAGTTTTCACCACGTTCTGATGTATGGTCATATGGTGTGACATTGTATGAGATGTTTTCTCTTGGGGAAGACCCACGTTTACCAGACTGTATCAATGACCAGGACCAGCAACAGCTACTGGCAGCACTGGAGAGTGGCACTCGCCTTCCATGTCCACCCCAGTGTTCACAGACTATATATGTAAGACTTATGAGCCCCTGTTGGCAGGCAGATACCCATGCTCGGCCGACTTTTACACAACTCTGCCAGGAAATTCAAGATTTGGGTTGAACAGTTGAGGTAACACATGAGTCAAATATGTCAGATTTTACAAATGCTCAAGCACATCGTTTTATATTGTGTGTTGATTGCAAAATGATTTTTATATAAAAAAAAGCTCCAGCTGTTTATTACTCAGCGCAAAATTTACCCGACTTGGGTTGTTGAAAAGTGGTCGGATTTCTGATGGTTCTAATTTCATGAACCTTTAGAATAAAACCATTGTGGTAGCTAAATATATGAATGCACAGTGGCTTAAAGGTTATTGTTGACACAAAATAAGGGCTTATCTGTGGAAAAGCAAGCAAACAATCTATTAAATCATGATTGTTGTTAGATTTATTGTTGCATTTGCTGCTCATTACACTAATGGTGATATTGTAGTGATAAATGTCACATTAGTTATAGTAGAGGAGGAAGTGATCAAGGCCTATTTTTAAACACACTACCAGCTTTCATATGATGTTATTGCAACAAGGAATTCAGCTGATATACTGAATTTAGGATTCCATTCACAAATCCCCCAAATATGAGGCCAGTATTGTGGCCGAGATACAGCAAATGTGGTTGCCTTGTTTACTCTCCATTTTTGTCTGTTGGTACATTAAAATGTGTATGTTGGATGTGTTTGCATTGTGCATTGTGTTCATTTTAATTTTCGAGTTGTATCTGTATTTCTTGTCCCGTGCTATAGCCGCGCGGTCTGAGGCATCATGCTTCGGACTGGTGATACAGAATGCCCACTGGTTCGAGTCTCGGGGAAAGAAATTTCTCATGAGATTTTTGACCGGTGTATGGGACCGGTGCCAACCGAGCATCGTGATGAAATTGGGGAGCTACAATGGGTAGCGTAATCCGGTCATGAAAACTAGCAATGGCTGGGGATTCATCGTGCTGACCACACGTCTCCCTATATCTGGTTGGATGATCGTTCACCTCTGCTTAGGCATATGAATGTGAGGCCAGCAGCCAGCTAGTCGGCTTTGGCTCTCTGTTACGCCACGGATCTGTATTTCTTATCTACTATGATTTCAGAGGGACGGGCATAATTATTTGAACCTTCTTTTAAATTTCAAAGTGTTACATTGTGTCACAGACCTATAATTTTATTGGTACAGCCAAATTCTATTACAAAGAGAAGGAAAATTCATATTTTCTTGTCCTATTTTTTGAAACCATTGTTTTGTTTTGTTTTGTTTTTTTCATAGAAGAATTAAGGTAATAAGAATAGGAATTTATAAAGGGAAAGGTTTCTCAAATTTCGTATAAAATGTGTGTAGCATCGTTTCAAATTTGACCACATTGTACATTCTGTTCATTTAAAATTTCAAGATGTGTAGTTTTCTGTGTCTGCAGTAATTTCAAAGGAAAGCAGTTCTTTTCAACAATAAATGTAAGAATTATCTGTGTGTTCATTTAAATTTGGTGATCTTTCATTAAGAAACATAATCATAGTTTTATCAGTACAAAGAAATGGAAAATGTACAGTTTCTTTTCATCTTAAGCAGAACTACTCGCAAGTGGTTTTGGTCAACATTTAATTGCAACATCAGTGTGATTTATATTAGATAATTACCATACATATGTATAGAAGTGGATGTTTCTTTCTTATATCGGTTGAATGATTTACAAGATACTGAAAGTGGGTGTTTACACATGGAAACTAGGTTTTGATACTGCACCAAATATCGCTCATTATAACTGTGATCTTGTTGTATCAGAATTCTTTAGTACAATCACTTAACAAAATGTGACAGCCAGCCAATCTTGTGCACTGTTTGAATTATTTAAAAAACTAACAAAAAGTTTGTATTTGCACAATTTTAGGATGTATTTAAATATAGCAAAAACTTTCTTGCTATATTATGTATCATATATCATATTTGTCATCCCAGATTTAATTAGTGTTTCTGGTATAGTAACAAAAGAGAAACACTGTTATGGAAAGGGGACTGTAATTACAATGTGCTTTATTTCTCAAGAGTTGACAATGAACAGCCATCCGACATGTTTGCTCAGGTGCTGTAGACTAATCATACACACATCGTTTAATGCTCTATAGCTATGTCAGAATATCAAGTATACATCTAAAGTATGGGAGGAGAGGCAGAGTGGAGGTTCACAGAACATTATGATGATAATTATGGTAGGCTGGGCATGTAGCTAGGCTAATGAATACAAGGAATTAATACAACATTTTTGTGGGAATGCTTCTTGGGAAATGGTCACTTGGAAGAAAAGAAGGTGGGAAGTTAACATTAAAATGTATTAATAAAATTTTCTCAGGCTGTCAGCCATGTCAGTAGGTTCGAGATCACCAGTGTTTCAGGGACCATCTGTCCCCATAATCAGGGTTATGACATTGTAACCTTGATGATGGGGACAGATGGTCCCTGAAATGTTTGTGATCTGTAACCAATTGGCACAACTAATAGTCCTAGAAGGTTTTATCATTGTTAGTCACTAAAAAAAGTTTTGGATCATATATTTAGATGTATCTTTGGAAACTACATTGTGAGGATTGGGGATGGATGGAAGTGGTTCAGGATCATGTCTAATGGTGAGATTTGGCGTTAGTTGTGTTGAAATTTTGGTTAGTTAATAATAGCAAAACAAAAATAATTAAATACTAGTATGTGAGAATAATGGTAATTCAGAAAGGATGAGAATTTTATTGCAAACTTTAGCTCCTAATTTTCATTAATTTATTATCAGAAAACCTCAAAAAGGATGCTTTTTATTTTATTTTTAAAAAGGAAGCACTAATATGATGAATTATGATGATAATAAGAATAATAATGATAGCAATGAAGATGGTGATAATAATGTGATTCTGTATGCACAGCAAGCTACTGTAACCTGCAAACTGAAGCTGTTCATTCCTAATTCATGTCTTGCTAAGAATGAAGTGACACTATATTTGGATAGGTCTACTGCACATGCTTTCCTGGTCTCGAAAATTCTTGAGAAGTAAATTACAGTGTTATGGAGAGGAGCATTAGGTGTGTTCTAGTCTCAGGAGTGCCTGAAATTGTATCCTGTATTGCACCTGTTTTCAGACCATGTCACGTAAGTGATATCATGTATTATGGACTAGGCACCCCTGTTAAATATTTTCATACTTACATTCAGCTATTCAACCAGAATTTAACTATAAGGTGCCAATTTGTATGCTTACTAACCATTTTCTACAAATTTACTTATGTCAATTAGCAATCATATTATTTGCCTGGCATAAACATTTAAAACAGCATATATATTACTATTTACAATTTATGTGCTAGTACTTCTTGGTATGTGATGTCAGCACTCAAATAGTGGACTCTGTTAATGTAATAAATTGTGAGTTTTTCTTAAATTACATGGTATTTTCAGGTGTATGATGCTGTTTTTATGTCAGAAACTTCTATTTTTCTGTCGTCTAAATAGGTTACATACAGCTCTGCCAATAGGATTCCTACATATAAATAAATGAATAAATATATGTATTTTTGTAAATGTCTGTATATTGAAAGAAGTGTTATAAAGTTGTAAAGAAAAAAAGAATAATTACCAACTTATATAGTCTATTTTATGTAGCTACATAAGCAGCATTTTACTACAGTATTTTCACAAATGTAATGCATACTTCTTCTCCAAGTCCATTTGAATAAATAAAAATGAAATTCTTAGTAGTCTTAACAAAGTGGGCAAATACAAAAGCAGTTTGTCTTGAGGTAGAGGAAATGCAAAGTTACATGCTATAAACAGTGGATATATTTTTAATGAAAACTGTAATTACAAATTAACCACAGAGAAAAAAATTATGTTGATGCTTTATGTTAAAAAGTAAATTATCAGATGTGAAAAAAAATTCCCAGTTATGACGTTTTTACGACAGTGAAAACATGGATTGTGGTCTTCTGGCTTCTGATGCCATCTAATCTTACCAGCATTTTGGATGAAAATCAAAGAGGGGGTTGTTCCTCTCTTGACAACCCGTAAGACCACAAACTGCAACATGAGTTATTTTTGACTTGAGAAGTTATCATTCATGACACAGGCTATGGTGTTCAGGTACCTATTTGAGCTTTCTGAAACTCAACGTGTTAAATATAAAAGAAATTTGATGCAGTACACATATTTTCTTTCAACATTTTACACCTTCATTTGTCTTGACATTCATTTATTGCACATATTGACTACAGTTTGCAGAATCAATGAATAATATAAATATATATTATATTATTTAATCTTCCAAATGAAATTCAAGTATAAAACTCAGAACTATGAAACCAGTTAAAATTATGCTCATGAAAACAGGGAATTTAGTACATAATTTCTTCTTTTATATTAACTTTCAAAGGTAACATTTTAAATTCAAAGGCAACATAATTATGTAATGTTTTACTTACCTCTTTGAAGCACAGTGGTAATATGTGCCACTTGCTTGATGTATTGGTAGCCCTGTAATTTTCCCACCCAGTATATTTATGGGTTTTGTATGACTCACTATAAACAGTTATCATTTCTTTGAACATCATTAACCAGCTGATCTTTGTAATGGAGACAGTTTTTTCTTTGCAGTAAGAACTGAATTTTTAAATATTATTTAGACAAACTTTGGTGTCAAAGTGTTAACAGGTTCAATATAGGTACTTCTTTTCAGCTCATTCTATTGACTAACCAGTTTACATCTAACCATTGTTAGTAATTTGTTTATTGCATTTTTCATGGTAGTAAACATTTGGATTCTGATTTTCTGAGTTGTGATGCTGTGTAATCTTGTAAGTGGTAGGTATTACAACCCAGAAAATCATACTCAAAACCTTATTATTTTTATGCATATTTTATATAGGTTATTTATTTTGATGCATCCATGTTCTGTTTATCAGTTTATAGTTACCTTCAGAGGCTAAATGGGTCACCTAGAATAGCCTGACTTCATAATGGCTATAATGTATTTAATTATTCTAGATGACTGAAAATTACATACATTTTCATGTCTAATTATTTCTAACAAACACTACACACACATGTAGTAAAAGTCTTAAAATTTAGATGACAATTAAGTAAAACTTCCTCACTTGAAATAAAAACAAGATGTGATTTTTATACCCAACCTAGAAATTAATATTTTCTTAATTTTTGAGCATCCATATATACAGAAAAGAATGTGGGTCTGTTTTAATTATAAGTCAAACCACTTCATTTTGCATTTTTATTAGATACAGGCTAGGCACTTAAATACTGGGCCTGAAAATTGAACAGAGTCCATTATGTGTGTAAATGGTATATAACAGCATTAGTTAAGAATGTATGTAAAATAGTGTTCTTCTAATGTCCAATATGTTTATTGATGTTATGTTTGAGATAGTTTACATATGAAATACAAATAAATAATTTGCATACAAAGAACATTCCACTGATTGACATACATGTTCGAACAAGATGGGAATGTTTACAGCTATGTATTTTTAAATTAAACTGAGTTTCTATTACAGACGTGATATATCTCATTTTATTTTTCATTTTCTCAATACCACTTTCACTTTGTCTTTGCTTGATTCTGTACATTGATTGTACAAGATTTCAGGAAAATAATTTTACATTATGTGATTCTTCCAAACATAAATTCTCCAATATGACAAAGCTGTTTCTTTCTGAGTCTGTGGAAACTGGTGAAATTTTCATTGATAAACAATATCTTCAGTAGTCTTTAAGTATTTAATAGAATATTTTAGTGAGGAATGGTTATCCCTTAACCAAGCATCACTATATGAAGCTCTACACATTATAGACCTTCAGCATTCTATAGAGGTAAATGAAAATATTCAGGCTCCGAAGTCCCAGAAAGACAGCTCCCAGTATATGCTGGAATGGATGCTGGGTAGACATGTCTCATACATAATTTTTATGCTTTTTTCAAAATAACATTTATTGTACAATAAAATCTTTTATGTTGAAGGACGCAGTAATTTCCTGTATTTGATAACATACTTATCCTCGACGTAGTGGGAACTGCATTCACTATTCTGATTCAATCTTACTTATAAGGCTAAATTTTCATTTTTCTGATTCTATACTGTGAAGCAACATAATAATTATGCTTATTGAACATTTTAATACCGTGACCTTTATAGCAGTCTGGTCACACCAAAAAATCATGGCTGTTTTTTAAGTCTGATTATGACGTCTAGTGGATAATCCTTGTCATTAATATTTTGGCGGAACAGCTGTGCATGCTGCCATGCACATTCACCTGTTCCACCTCTCAGCTGTGCAGTGAACTCCAGCTGAGAGCAACCTTGGAAATCAGTTGTTTCAAACACCTTGCTGTCTGTAAAATACAAAGAAACAAACAATTTTAACATGAATGCAAGACCACTGGAATATACAACATGAAACAGTAATGGAGTGGGACCCGCTCTTTTCTCAAGTTAGAACTTGTAAAATACAAGTGTCTGAAAATAAACAATCACAAAAAAATGTGAATGGCAATGATGAATTAAGAAAACTGTAAAAGAATCACTTGTGACCTGTGATATGAGACAATCTTATCTTCTGGTGGGAATGAGGGAAACTTTGAATCAAGACTTCCAGACCAAGAAACACATGAAAGGCCTCTTTACTTCAAAGTAGAAGTGCTAACTGATCAACCACATGTTTCACTCAGAATATGGGTAAAACCCCTCTTTGTATGAAGCTGCTTTAAGTGCTGGACAAATAAAAGGATAGATCTTCAATAAATTATGAATATTTCAAGTGGCTCAAGATAGGAAGGTAGGTTTTCCTGTTCAAATTGGGTTCAATTATCACAGAATTAGTACGATCAGTAAGATTACTGAATATAGGACAGTTTATTACAATCATACCTCCTGGAACAAGAGTACACATTTCCAATGCGCACATTTTCAGTAGTACTCGACCTGTGTCACGCAACCAAGTAGAACACTGGATACGCACACTGTCTACAACTACACCACTATCTGTCAAATCAAATTTCCATGTTACTATACCCTCGTCACTGTCCTCTGAAACAATAAATGAACATGTAGCATCAACATTTTTGTTTATACTAGTACCATGCATGAATTTGAGTTTACATTTTTATTCACTTTATTCTTTTCTCTCTTTTTTTCCACTGCTATTATATGCATGTTCATCAGGATTGATAAATTTTAATCAACAATCTAAAGTAACAGAAATAAAATTAACTGGTCTTACTAGTTCTTGATAAGTAAGTCATTTTCCAATCTTTCTCTTCCTTCCTGAAGACATATTTCACATGAAAAGTTCCATTTTCCCAGCCTTCTAATTCCTCCATCCCGACACTTCTCACATATTTGTTTCTTGATGTTGAATACTGGATATGCATCTGGCCTGCTTTAAGCTCTGACTGTGTTGGCTTCCACACAAAGGGATTTATACATTTTGGTGCCACATCTGTTTCTCCTCGGGCCAGCCTCCATGCCAAGGATCCTGAGCTGCGTCCCTAAATACAAACACACATTTATCATATTAACTGGGGTATGTCCTACATATATATATGGAATAATAATATTAAAATAGATCTTAGTTGTAATGATGGACAGAGTGCAGACTTGCAAATACAAAATTACAAAAATCTACTACAGATTGGAATAATCATCCATGAACCTGAAATCATAAAACATATTTCTAATCACTGTGCCAAAGTAACGTTTACAAATACAAATTTAAACATTACAAAAACGTTGAAGATTCAAATACCATGATACTAATCTACCTATGGCACTTAAATTTATCCTTGATATGCAGATCAGCTTTGTATAATGTGTACTAATGTAATGTTATTTATTGTTAAAATTTTAACCACTTGATCCCACTGTAATGAGTGTCTCTGAAAACATACATCAATACAACTAATGGCCAGAATTGATACCTTCCTTTCTCCTTCAGTAGGTTGACGAGGCGTCATAAATTCAACAAGTTCTGCTAAGAGCCGTTTATTGAGGTAGAGTTTTCTGGAAGTGGACATGTCTTGCTGTCTTTCTTGTCTAAGCTGTATGATAGCATCGAGCAGTTCCTTTTCAGTGCATTCATTCCTGCGACTCAACAATTCATTATGTCTACATGAGTATCGCCATGTAACATCCTGAACCTCATCTCGTGAGTATGCCATCACATATGACAGCTTTTTGCCCCAGCCAATTTCATACATAAGAGGGGTGTCAAATACATTTTC
Source organism: Zootermopsis nevadensis (assembly GCF_000696155.1). The sequence continues at coordinate 91,599 of NW_019061373.1, forward strand.
ACAGGGATCACAGTGCATCCATCTCTTCTGTGTGCCTGAATAAACCTGTAAAGATACATTATACTGAAAAACTACTGGTACCTTCTGCCTCTGCTACATGTTCTTGTTTCATTAGCAAAGTAAAGCCATAGTTTGACTATTATATTACTGACATTGACAGCTGTAAGATCTCTATTTGTTCAACTAACAAATACTTTTAT
>NW_019061373.1:99728-140096 GCF_000696155.1 Zootermopsis nevadensis
GTCTAATCAATAAAATATTTTATTGATTAGACAATGGATAATATCGAAGAAGATTTTTATTCAAATGACTCATCACCATCGTCAAGAACTTTTAGATTTGATATATGTTCCTTTATCTACCCTATCTGAATGCTCAGCTGAATACATATAGACTACTAACTAACTCCCTGGTAACGGATCCTACAGGTTTCACACAGACAACACCAAAGCCTGCTACGATCTTGAGCCAACTCCATTTTGCATACATACAAAAAGACGACTATTACCCCAAAACTTGCAAACATAACTACACATTCACCCAGTTGCTGCTCTGTAGGACTTAATGAATTTCTAGCGCTAGATTTGTTCCTGTTTCATTGGATGTGTGCTGCTTCTATGTTGTGTTTTGCTGGAAGTAGGAAACTATGGCATCATTGTTGTTATCCCTGATTGTGATATGTCAGATTCTCATGGTGATATCAAGATGAATGCACTCAGGGATGCTGAATATTCATTATAATTGTACTTTCATCATATATAAAGAAACATAAAAAATAATGAAGGGGCTTATTTTCTGCAAATTAATTTAGCATACAGAGTTTACTCATCACATTCAGCAGAAAATATGTAACCTGGTAATTTATTAGAAAATCTGTCAAATGAAATATAACTTTTAAACTACTGAGTAATGAAGGTTTTGTGTGGTAGCACTGCTCTACAACCACCAAGCATTGGGGCTCTGTGCTCCAAAGAATAGCAAAAAGATAGCCACGGTTAGGGTTTTACAAAGTGTTGGCAGTGCTTATTTGTGAAGTAATCAAGCTTGATGTTTAACACAGGCCAAGCTTTACCACCAAAGCAATAGGTAAAATTATAGTTTCGTATAACTTTAACAATTTAAAGATATTATTGACCAAACTGAAGTCTGCCATAAAATAAACCGTCAAAAACTCAATAAAATGTAATAAACACCCAGACACTTCCGTATTTCGTAATCCGAATTGCACGCCCACCTTAACCCCAAAATTCTTTTCACCATAAGTTGGTCACGCAGGTGTTAATCTTAACCCCAAAGATTAGAAGATGTCCGTTGTTATACTCATTATAAAACTTGTGAGAAAAGCATTGAATGAATAGTTTTCTGAGTCGTAATAAATATAAGTCCATGAACAAGAAAAAAAATTTCTTTCGAATACGAATTATCGCAAATAATTATGATTTCATTTGCGTTTGAGAGTTTGCTTGCATAGGTTCTTGGGTAAAATTCTATCGTCTGTTCTCCTCCATCTTTTATTCGAGGACGGGGTCGGCAAAATGGCTTTGCTCTCACTACGTTTAGCTACATCTGTGGCAAGGCATTTTCCTAGTGCGGCCCCACAGGTATAAACTATGAGTATTTTTTATTTGAAATAAGGTTGAAATTAGTTTTAATGTGCGCTTGTAATTAAAGTAATATGAAGAACTTTTGCAGCCGCAAAGCAGTTTTGGATAGGTCAAGTGCTAATGCATAAACGCTTTACCGAACAACCTACTAATGTAGGTAAATAAAATATAGGCCCGCAGTTTACAGTTATTAAAGAAGTTTATTATACTAAGAATTGCTGTACTGTGTTTTCTAATAAGTTTCAGGTTTAGTAATCAATACATATTTCGGTTGTAATGCAGTGCCCCTCATTTCATTTCAGGGGGTATGGCATTTTAGTTTTGGTTACTGTTTAAGTGACATTGGACATGTAATGTACATACTTTACTAATTTTAGGTTACTGTTGTTTTGCATTGATGTGCCTTTAAGTCCACAATTTGTATCCTTTTCTAGAGCAGCAGTAGATTTTTTTTCTGAGAACCAAGTTTCTGTAATGTTTAAAGATCTTTGAACAATTTCAGGTAAATTCTGTGTTCTAGGTGGCTAATCTAACATGGCCTGCTGCTCAAGTAGCAAGTCGAAAGCTGCACGTTTCTTGCAGCCAGAGGGCAGCTGAAATATCTTCCATCCTTGAAGAGAGAATTTTGGGTTCTGCGCCCAAGGTATATTTATTGCTTTACATTACAGGACAACTTGTAAGGTCAGGGTTGAGTTATTAGCTGTTGTGTTTGCATATTAGCCAGGGAGTAGATATGCTGATATGTGTTCAGTGGTTTTTCTTTGTACCTCCAGTGTTATGGTGGGATAGTACTTTTATGAAGGCCACAACACTATATATACTGAGCTGTTGATGGCATTGTAAATAAAAATTCATGTAGTGATATTTAGGTTGTATCCAGATGAGTTTAAACTACAGAAATGGTATATAGTATATGATGTAAACTATAGTAATTAAAGTAGTGGTTTCTTACAAACACAGGCAGACTTGGAAGAAACTGGGCGTGTGCTGAGTATTGGAGATGGTATCGCTCGTGTGTATGGTTTGAAGAATATTCAGGCTGATGAGATGGTGGAGTTCTCCTCAGGCTTGAAAGTAAGTATTACATTATTTGAAATTTGTTTCTGTACACCTCCATCTTCAGTGTAGATTATTATTATTATTATTATAGTTTTCAGTCTTGTACATACTTTCCAATTTCTCAAACCTTATTTATTGAAAATATTATGTAAGTTTCACATAAAAGTTTTGTGATCATTTATTACTTTACATTAAACATTTTAGGCACCTTGATGGATTTAACTTGTGGTGCCCCAAATGTGTTTGAACAATTTCTAATTTTTACTGTATGAATGAAGTAAGAATGAAATAACGGATTTTTCATTTGTGATGTTTGCATTTATCTTAAAGTGTCAGATTACAAAGTTCTTGAATATTTTAGGGTATGGCTTTGAACTTGGAGGCTGACAATGTTGGTGTGGTAGTGTTTGGTAATGACAAGTTGATCAAGGAAGGTGATATTGTGAAACGAACGGGAGCCATTGTTGATGTTCCTGTAGGTGCAGATCTTCTGGGGCGTGTTGTTGATGCTCTGGGTAATCCAATTGATGGCAAGGGTCCTTTTAAGTCAGTAACAAGGTACAGTAATAAACAGATTCTTTTGTAATTAACATCTACCATCATGTGTCTATTGAAGAATATGTTTCCAGCAAATTTAACATAGCCGAACAACATCTTATATAAAGATGAAATGAACAAAGGAAATTGGCCAATTTATGTTTATTGTTGTAAGGTTTCCTCTTAACCAATGTCATTGTTGTTACAGTTGGGAATGGGGGGGAGACTGTATGTGACTGTGGTTATCAACAGTCCCATTGCCAATCCCCAGATGATACACGAGTGAATATGGAGTAGCAGTTAAATAATATTGACAGGAAATAACAAAGATCTTAGAGAAAAAGATGTCCCATTGTAATTTTGTCTACCATAGAAACTTCATGCACTTCTTGGGTCTCTGCAGTGAGAAGCTGCAGTTAATCACTTGTGCAGTGACATGGCCTAATGTTTTTACAGTCTGTTTCCCACTACAATTTTCAAATTTGTCCATTTAAATTTTCATGAATTGAATATTCTCCTAGAGAAATAATAAATGAGGTACATTTTGGAGAACTTGGAGCAGTGTTACAGTTGCACTTCTAGGCATGTACATTTGTTCAGAAAGGTGTAATTAAGTCTTACTTTATGAACTTATACACATTTCTTCCAGGGCACGAGTTGGTGTGAAGGCACCTGGTATTATCCCTCGAATATCTGTAAGGGAACCCATGCAGACAGGCATAAAGGCTGTGGATTCATTGGTGCCCATTGGCCGAGGACAGCGAGAACTGATCATTGGTGACAGGCAGACTGGGTATGCATCTAAAGTATTGCTTCTCGCTGAGTTCAAGTCTCATTCTACCCATGCCATGCCATTTAAGTACATTATGAAGTCAACTAACTCATGGCACAGGGTGTTCCTTAAATCATTGGTAGTTACTAGGCTGGTTTAGAAATATCAGACTTTTGCGCCTTTTCTAGTCCCTGCAGGATAGTAACCTTGAATTAGGCCACAACTATTTCCATCCATATCGTTTCTAATTCATTATTTATTAATTATCCCAATATTTGATGCCATGCAGTCAGAGGTACTGACAGTATCATTGGTTCATCTTTTAGCTTTATGTTTTCAAACAATGAATTTCTAACCTGTTACGAAAGGCCATTGTGTTCTACGACACTGGTTCCAGGAAAATTATTAAGTTCCATCATTTTTGTCTTTTAGTAAAACTGCTCTTGCCATCGATACAATTATCAATCAGAAACGTTTCAATGAGGGTGATGATGAAAAGAAGAAGCTGTACTGCATCTATGTTGCCATTGGTCAAAAGAGGTCTACTGTGGCCCAGATCGTAAAGAGGCTTACAGACTCAGGTCAGTGGCGATGTCGTCTTGAGAACAGTGTAAGAAATAGGTAACGTATTTCTAGAATATGGTAAACCTACCATGTGAAACATTTGCAATATTCCATTTAGTATGAACAGCATTGGAACTTGTTCTAAGTAAGGTGTGGCAGCAGCGTTTGGTCAGTTTTTATCAGTTCTGTAGTCACTTTGGGCTATGCTGGTGGTAGCATAGCTACTGGTAGGGCCTTCCTAGTCAGATTGGTCGAGGGGGAGAGGTCAGACTAAGACAGGTAACCTGGTCCTCCAGGTTGGGGGTTGGTCGCAAGGCTAACAACCTTGCATCATAAAAAGGAAGACGTTTCGAAACCTCAATCAAAGCCTCTGACATTTAGTTATTTCACAGTGTCCAAATCAGTTTAGTGTTTTTATGCCTGTTCGTATGTACTGTACAAACCAATCTTAGCTGCTGGTTAATGCTTGTGACTGAAGTTGAGTTGAGTGGAGTGTCTGAACTAATGTTTGTGCATAAGAAGCACTGGCGTTCAAGTAAATAAAATAAAACTTGTTGAATTTTATGGTTTATTTTGCTTTATTTCATTATTGGTATTAAAACAATGATTTTCTGTTATTGTTCTTATCATAAAAATGGGTTAAATAGGATATTTTGCTCTGACTTGAGAACTGAACTATTATATATCACATAAGCGTGTTAGAAATCAAGTTCTAGACAAAAGAGCAGTGCACATTTGAAATGCAACCTCTTCATAAACTAGGGATTTTTGGTGTCTGTTTTCTTAGACTTCTGATCTATTGGTGCCACAGAGTTTATTAAAGGTAATGCAGTGAAACCTGACCACTCACCTTTTTGTAGTTCTGTGGTTAAGTAAGAAAGCTTGCAGCTTGACTGTCCGAGGCTTTGATTGAGGTTTCGAAACGTCTTCCTTTTTATGGTGCAAGGTTGTTAGCCTTGCGACCAACCCCCAACCTGGAGGACCAGGTTACCTGTCTTAGTCTGACCTCTCCCCCTCGACCAATCTGGCTAGGGAGGCCCTACCAGTAGCTATGTTACTGCCAGCATAGCTCTTGGGGTCACTGAGCTACTCAAGCCCCACCACCACGACAAGGTGCAAGTACTGTTAAGTGGGGATGCTGCCTTATTAAAGATTATAAATTTGTCTGAAATTAGTTAATACAGTTGGACTTTAATCTTGGCTCTGAGTGAAACATTGTAATGATTTCAGGTGCCATTGGCTACACCATCATTGTCTCTGCTACGGCATCTGATGCTGCCCCACTGCAGTATTTGGCACCATACTCTGGTTGCGCGATGGGAGAATTCTTCCGAGATAATGGAAAGCATGCCCTCATTATTTATGATGACTTGTCAAAGCAGGCTGTTGCATATCGACAGGTAATCTTCAGTCATTCTGTTGTGGGTCCTATCATGAAAGGTTATGGAATCATGGTAGCTTGAATGAAAATGGTAAGGTACCAAAATTGAGGGGTTTGGGCACACATTATATCATCAAAATGACTGCATTTTGAAAATGTCATTCTCATAATGAACATGAATGGAAGTTGATGCATGCTGTCTATTCCAGTTTGTCAGTCTTGTTTCAGTGTGCTATCACCGGACAGAATCTGGGGGATATAAACTGCATTCTAAAATCTACGTGTTCTAGATGTCTCTGCTGCTGCGTCGACCCCCTGGCCGAGAGGCTTATCCTGGAGATGTGTTCTACCTCCATTCTCGACTTTTGGAACGAGCCGCCAAGATGAATGAGACCAATGGAGGTGGTTCCCTCACTGCCCTCCCAGTCATTGAGACACAGGCTGGTGATGTATCAGCATACATTCCAACCAATGTAATTTCCATCACAGATGGACAGATCTTCTTGGAGACAGAGTTATTCTACAAGGGCATTCGTCCAGCCATCAATGTCGGTTTGTCTGTATCCCGAGTAGGGTCTGCTGCACAGACCAGGGCTATGAAGCAGGTCAGTTTCATTGTGTACTCCCTGTGGCTGAAAAAATTCCTTTGTTTAGGAACTTTGCATTTACAGCTGATTGTGTTGTGTAATTGATAAATAAAAATTAACCCCTTTATGTTTCCATATTAAATTTAAGGGACATCATTATTGCACACATTTCCCTTTTATATACTGTTATTTGTGCAGTACATTGTGATACAGGATCATCAGATATTTTACTGCTGTCTTATTGGTCACCCAGTGATGCCTGACAACCAGTGGTATTTATTGTGTCAAGTCAAAGGCCACTAACACTAACAGCAGCAGTCCATGGACCACCGGCTCAGAAACGACCGACTTGGAGTGAATTTCCGATATTTGCTTTTCATTGTGTGGTGGCAGGTGGCTGGTTCCATGAAACTGGAATTGGCTCAGTACCGTGAAGTGGCTGCTTTTGCCCAATTCGGCTCTGACTTGGATGCTGCTACCCAGCAGCTTCTGAACCGAGGCGTTCGGCTTACAGAATTATTGAAGCAGGGTCAATATGGTGAGTGTCTGGAAAGGAACGCTAGCTGTTCCTCTCTCAACCATGTAATTATATTTGTGCTACATTTGAGCTGGCAAAGTGACTGGTTGTAGGCTAACTGACAAGGGTTCAGTACTGTGCCAGCTCTGGAGCCTACCTCGTGCTGAGGTTAATGTGGTAGACTTTGCCTTTAGCAGTCCAGTATGTCTCCATTGTAAGCAGAGGGTCAACTTTTACAGCTGCTCTCTCATGTGTGTGTGAAGGTGGCTGTCTTCTGGATCATAGTGTGACCACCATGATGATATAGGCAGTAAGAACCTCTGAAATGTTGGTAAACTTCTATCACATTACGTGGCACTGCAGCTCAGAAAACAGCCATCTTCATTCTCATTGTGTAAACCTCACATCCTACTTATGTTTTCTCGTGTTTGTGGAAAGTTGCATAACTACCTCTGCTTCACAGTTCCCATGGCTATTGAGGAGCAGGTTGCTGTTATTTATTGTGGAGTGCGAGGTCACCTAGACAAGCTGGACCCTGCAAAGATTACAGCTTTTGAGAAGGAGTTCTTGCAGCACATCAAGTAAGGAACCTCTTCATGCATGTTATGAATAGACTGCAAGTTTGAAAAATTGTAGGGATTTTTAAGAAAAAATTGGAAGGACAATAGGAATTCTAATTCCTCTTCTTGGTATTTGAATTTTTTGGCACAATTTTGTAATTTCCAGCTGTGCGTCAGTTTAAAAAAAATTTATCCTGCGTATAAAGTAAAACATTCTTCATGATGGTCTGTTGTCTCTGGTTTATCAATCTTTTTAATGTGACTTATTCACTGTTATACTGTTTCATGAAGTTCGGTATAATTATGTGTTTTTACACATAAACGAACAGGTCTATGCTGTACATGACTTTAAATATGTTTTGGCTACTGCCACTTTTCTTTCACATTGATGGCATCTGATATTGTTATGTTCACCTACATATCTGCGTTTCTAAACATTCTGACACCAAATTTACACATTGTGTACCAAGTGGTATATCTTTGCTATTCACATACTTTGACATAATTTCTATTCTATAGTTATATGGGAAAAACAGATGCTGGAGTGGTCAATAATACAGGTATCAAAAGCCCCACCCAAAATGTCCACCTAGATTAATTTTGTACTTGATAAAAAGTTAGGTGGAGAAGGTTAGCAACATGTCAGTTTACATTGCAGGCATATAGTTGTAGTTCTGTGATGATTCGGAAATGGAGAATATTGAGTAGGAAATTGTGGTCTCTGCAGTCCACCTGATGGCTGATGGGCTGGACATCAGGCAACTAGAAATGTAGAATTTTGTGTGGAAACTGGCTTGAAAGTGATCATTTTTGAAGATCGACTGCAGAATGGGAGGATAATAATAAAATGGGTCATATGTAAATGGGTTTTAAGACTGAATTGAATTCAGTGTTATAAGATGTTTGTATTAGATGAATGGTGCTCAGCCTTTTCTAATTCAAAGGTATGTTTCACATTTTATGTGTGATATATTAACACATTTACATGGTATTTAAATCAAATGTTCTAGTGTCCACATTGAACACTCAAAATTATCATTCTGAAAGGCATATTAAATATCGTAAGTTGTCCATATCAGACTAACAAGTTTTAAGTTTTCTGAACATGCTTTTGTTTCTCCATTGCTGAGGTATACAGTGGCATGCTAATGCTCTTGGTTTAAATTGTGTTGGGTAAAAGGAAGTGAAAAACAAAGTAACTAGTTGTAAAATGGGATTTTTTGTAGTTGTAGAATATGTATTACCATTATATGTGGTAACTAGAATTGTGGACTAGCATAACTCATGTGGCAGACCACCTGTTCATATACACTATATTGGAAGCGTTGTTACTGGTAGTGTTTAATGTTTGGAGAATTTGTTTATATTTAATATGTTTGCACTGAAATGGGAATTCATCAACTTCTTTTGAATACCTAAACTGTCTTTGTTTCATTGTGTATGTTTTATTGCAACTGTTATTCTAATGTTGCTTTTGAATTTTACAGAACCTCTCACAAGGATTTGCTGGCAATTATAGCAAAGGAGGGCAAGATTAATGAAGATGCTGATGCTAAACTGAAGAAAATCGTATCAGAATTCCTTATCAGTTTTACTTCATAGAGTGACAAAGTAAACTGTAGTTTATTATAAGTGGAGACAGGTTGTAAAGTACATCAAACAGTGAAGGAAGGAAGTGTGTATGATTACTGTATCTGCATTTGTGAAACTCGCTACTGGAGTGTATTGATTCATAACTGTTATTGTAAAAGTTCTTAAAATTCTCAAACAAATGTACAATTAATTGTGCATGTTGTATACAACTAGAAAGCCATTGTATTTGTACAGTATATTGTTGGTTAAGTTGACAGTATGAATTCTTTGACTACAAAAATAAAGTCTATCCATCTCCATAGTTATTAATGGAAACTACAATCCCAATTCAAGAGTTTCCAGAGACTGGATCGCAACATTGATTCTTTCCCAGTGTTAGACTAGACTGGCATGTGTTTACCTATTTTAACAAATAGGATGGATGAAAATCACAACTCATTGTTATCACTGATATATCAACTTAATCAAAATGTTCGATAAAAAATATCTATTATCATGGTGAAGGTGTCAATTTTTTTTGTGACGGTTAAGGCTCTATTGACCTTTTGGTAGATAACGACGTTTCAAAGTAACGCCGTCTCCAGTTGGTTATCTGTGTGCATTTTGTAATATAGCAAAGGAAAATTGTCATACTAAGCAAGGGTTCAATATGAATATTTAGAAGTCCATCCCTGTATGCAATTGTGGATAAATAACAATAGGGTTTGTGGTGTTTTCCTTTAATTCAGTTTCTGCCTAGGTAAATTTAATTTGAACCACCGAAAACACCTCTGTCTCTGTGGGCTAGTCATGAATGTTCAGTCGCCTAGTCCTAACTGAGTTATCTGTTTAAGATTTGAGGTTTTAACAGCGGTGAGTATGAAGATGTCACGGAAGGTGCGCAACAACTCGAAAGACAGAAATCTTCAACTGTGAGTTATATGTTTGTATGCATGTTTTATGTTTTATCTGACAAGATATGTTCCTTGCAGCTTTTACAATATTTTGTGTACAGTTCATTTTACGATAAAAATTTAAGTGCAGCCTGGGCATTAACATGAGTTTCTTTTTATCTGTGGTCGTATGCACGGATACTACAATTTGATGTATATTATAACGCAATCTAGTGGTAACGTAATGATTTATTCTTGATGGCGCGAACGATATTGTGCATATTTCCTTTTCAGTGTTGAGAGTGCTAAGGTATGATTTTGTTGGTTGTATGTGCTGTTCAGTAGGAATTGAAACCTATTTATTGTTCCGTAGTATAGAACTCTGTTAGATTTAGTAGTTTGGTAACAGGGAAATGCATTTTAATTGTGGCTTACAAATGTGTTTGTACTAAGCTCTTATATATAACTTAGATGCAAATCAAGTTATGGTGTCTGGGTGCTTAGAAACTATTGTTTTTTTTTAGTACATTGAAATGTTGAGGAAGGCATTCAGAACATTTTTATACACGGAATTTGAACACTGATTACTAAATACTAATTACTACTGAATTTTTCGTGCCTTCAAAATCAGCTTCGGATGTCTAAATTTACTCTTTGAAATTGTATTATTTTCTTCTCTTACAGTTAATAATGGAAGGTGAAATGTGGGATGATGGTGATATACAAGTTATGGTAAGGCATCTTTTAAATCTTAATTTTTATACATATTTGTGGCAGTCAAGAGAACCACTTCCTCTCTGTATTACAGAAAAGATAATGTATTTGACCATATTTCTTGCACACTGGTGTCATCTCATCAGTTCTTCTTCTGTGTATTATCTCCTAAATCACAGAAGTGTTGGACATAAAACTGTCCACAAGCTATGCTGTGATTTTATTTTTGGGCTCAAGTTTATAAAGTGATTCTCTTACTCCTGATCAGATTTAAATATGTGTTCAACCTTTTACATTTAATTGTAGGTTCAGTCTTCTGTTGACCCTGGTAGATCCTTTGGACGAGGTCGTGGTTTCAGACCTATACAGAAGTCTACCATTTATGACAATGATCCAGGAAAAGTTTCATCTGTAATTGATAATTTGAGGGATGACGATGTTCCCGGCTTTGCAAAGAATAATGAGAAGAGCAGTGGCTTTAATGAAAGAGGAGGTGCAAATTTTGTTAGAGGACGGGGTGGTGGCAGAGGTAGATCTGGTGGACGTGGTGGTTTTTCGGATGATACGGGAGGTAGCAATCGACAACGCAGCTATGATGAAAATACAAATGCAAGGGTGAACAGTGGTGGTGGATTCAGTAGCCATAAGGCTGGAGAGTGTGGTAAGTTATTTCTCCTTGTCTGTTATACAGTATAGCTCTATGATGTAGCCTGGTAGATGACAGCATTTCTTGAATATACATGCACAAGTCATGTTTTGCTATTTATGAGAGAGTCTGTTGTTAAGGTAACCTTCCTGTTAGTTTGCCTTCTGATTTTACAGAGTAGAATAATGCTTCGTGTGCCCATTGTGAATGGAAGGTGTGTAGTAAAATGTAGTGCTTTTGAATAAAACCAGAACAAATATGTTTGAAATTATGAAAAATGCATTCATAGAGGATTTTATGTGTCTCAGATTTGCGTTTGAATAATTTTCAGGGTTTCATTCCTGGTGGGATTGTTGCCTCTTATCTTTATCGTGGTGTTGGGCCAGCTTTGGTGCTCACACAGCTCATCCTCCATCTGTTTTATGTACCTCAGAGCCTCTTCAATGGTGTTGGGCCAGCTCATCCTCCACCTGTTTTATGTACCTCAGAGCCTCTTCATAACATGTTTCCTTCTACCATATAAATTCCTGTTTCTTTGGTGGGTCTACCATGTTTGTCACATTATTTGTTATTCTTTTTTAGAAAATAGTGTTGATCCACCAAAACCCCGTGAATTATACATTCCTCCAGAACCAGTTGATGATGAAGCAGCTATGTTTGATGGCGGAATTAGTTGTGGTATCAACTTTGATAAATATGACAATATTAAAGTTGAGGTATGTGTTTCCTACATAACATTTTATGTCCTGAAAGGTATGGTAATGTGTTTGTTAATGTTACAACTGCCGGCTGTATTTTCTTATTCACCACGTTTACATTTATCAGAATTCTCTTCTAGAACACAACAAAACTGTCGAGATGAATTTTCTGTAAAAATGATCTCAGAAAGTGGATGTGCTTTCCTTGTAGTTTATTATTCTGAAGTTCCTTGTATTTGTTCAGTTAAAAAATACAGATTAAATGTTACCATTTTGTGTGTGTGTGTGTGATTTATCTATTAAGTTACCATCCAAAGTACAATGGTTAGAATTAAAATTTTTGGTACATCAAAGTTGCAAGTTGTGGGAGATTTGATCATGTTTAAGTCAGAGGGAACTATTAGTTACTTACAGATAGCAGTTGCAGTCTTGATGAAATCTCCTTTGTTAATTATGACATTGTTTCAGAACTTGGTAATGAAGATATTTTAGTTAGTAGTAATGTAGTGCTAAGTATTTAATAAATATTTCTCTGCACTTCAGTCTTGGTAAAACATTACGAAATGTGGATTAGTTTACTTTTTTCAAGTTGTTTTTCTTAAGCTGTTTCTGAATGGTGTGGACTGGCAACCAGCTTTAATTATGTTGCAAAGTGTTCAATGAGAAAACCTACAAATAACAAGATACACAGTTAGATTGTGGTCTTCTGGATAAATTACACAATTTCATAACCTAAAATGCAACAATTCAGATTTTCACTACAATGAAGGCCCCAGATGTTAACAAGATGTGTAAACATTATCATTTTTTGCAAAGAACAAAATATTGTTGCAGACAACTCAGTTTTTAAACCACAAGTCATAATGTAATTACTGTATCATTATTGTGTTCAGGTTACCGGTGAAAATGTTCCTCAGCCAGCAGAAACTTTTCAGTCTGCAGGCCTTTGCCAGTTTGTCCTGGATAATGTGAAGAAATCTGGATACTTAAAACCAACACCAGTACAAAAACACGCCCTTCCTATAATAATGAGTGGACGAGATCTGATGGCTTGTGCACAGACAGGCTCTGGCAAAACTGTAAGTGTGCGCTTGTTCATATGGAATAAGAATGCTGATAGTATATATACAAAATGGTAAGCCTGCACAGTAAATATAGGAGCTACCATACAGATGTGAGAATTGGAAATAATATTTTTTTGTATGCATCTTACAAAATGAATTACTTATTGTTCCCACAGATAAGACCAGGAATGTTACATAATAATATTCAGTGATATAAAATAGGATAATTGCAAAAAAAATCTAGGCGCTATTATGACAATTTTAGGCAACCTGACATCTGGGATTTTTGTTGTTGACCAGCAAGGTTGTACATGAAAGATGCTTGAATTTTTCAGGCTGCATTCCTTCTTCCAATGATCAACACCTTGATCAGGGATACAAAAGATCTAATAATAACATCACAGCATTGTGAACCACATGCTATAATCATTTCACCCACCAGGGAGTTAGCAATTCAAATATTCACTGAAGCAAGAAAGTTTTCACACGGGTCAATTGTAAAGGTTGTGGTGGCTTATGGTGGTACTGCTGTTTATCATCAGGCTCGGCAAGTTATGGTAAGTCTCTTTGCGAGGGTTTAAACTGTTTAATATTGGAATGTATCTAAGAAGAAATTATTCTATACAAAATAGGAAATTTATGCCATATCTTTGGCATTTTGTAAGTAGTTTTGAAGGAAAATCTGTCTTTGAAGACTTAACTCAAGTATTAATTTAAAAAAGTAGCTAAGGATATTGGAATCTGGTACTGCAATATATGTATACATGAAATGTTTTAATCTGATAAACTACCACTTGTGTCGTAGTATGTGGGACATGATAGCGAGAGACAGATCTGAATCATTACCAGTTCAGCTGTGTTAACAAAGTCTTTATCATTTTGGGTTATGGCACCTATTTTTCTGGCTCTTCTAACCTGTATTGATGTGTTTTACTTATTGCCTGTCTTTGTATTACAGGATGGTTGCCACATACTTGTTGCAACACCAGGTCGACTCATTGACTTTGTGAACAGAGGCCGAATCACTTTCTCTTCTATACGCTTTCTAGTCCTCGATGAAGCTGATCGTATGTTGGATATGGGCTTCATGCCTGATGTAGAACGCATCATGAATCATTCCACAATGGTTCCAAATGTGGGATATTTATTATACTGCCGTAGAATATTTATGAGAGTGGTTCAATAAAACCTGTGTGGGGCATGCCAGGCAAGAGTATTGTTGTTCAATCCTGTGACTACGCTGTAAGTGTATTGGTGAGGCATCATTTGCATTATGAGCTTTGATGCAGCTGTAGGATTGAGTGATGTGTGGCAGTCTAGAAAATATGGATTATGAGTATGTACTTCAAGCAAGATCGTCTTGCCATGATTCAGTTTCTGGATGCAGAAGGCTGTAAAGCAGTAGAGATTTATTGCCGGGTGCTAACCATGTGCGTTAATGACTTTGTGTTGGAAACAATGGCGAAAGCTTGGTTCAGACAGTTGCATGAAAACTTGCACCTTCATGTAGTGAATACTATCAAGACCAAGGTGCGTTACATGGGAGGTACTGGAGCATCTGGTGTACAGTCCAGATCTCTTCTCCTGCAACATTGACATTTTTGGCCATTGAAGCAGGTACTTAAGTGATGCTAATTCCAGTCAGATGCTTAAGTGAAAACAAGCTGTTCATAAATTTTTCAAGGTCTAAATGTAGGCAGTGACTGTATGTGAGCTTGGTAGATACTTTTTAATTGAACCCAGCTAGGTTTCTATTGAACCACCCTTATAATTTGTAGTTATTTGTGCTGTATAAAAGCCACTTGGGAGACCAAGATACAGTTGGGAGGATACTGAATAATTTATTAAATTTTGTGTAGAAGAAATGCTGCAAAGAAAATATGTCTTTATCTCAGTTTTCACTAATTTTGAACAAATTGTGGAAGTATGGTTTAAGTGTTTTAATCTTGCCAGTGGAGGTACATAGTTGAGTTAGTGTTTAATGAGAGACAACTGTTATTCAGGTGGTGATTACCAGTCGGGTTGTTTGTGGATTTTTCTGCTCACACATTGAAGTTTTTACCTCTCTCAAAGGTAAAACTTCGTGAATATGAAAAATATGAGGCCTGCACCTTGTTCCAAATCCACATCAGCCTGCAAGTCTCCCCTGCCATCATTCTTATGATTGCCCTGTGGGTGCTTCCGTGTCAAAAGTGGATGTTATATCCTTGCCTGGGTTTACAGAGACCATTTTTGGGATATTAGATACATACAAGGACTATTCATGCTGTCCACTAAAATTTATTATAATGCAGGAAAATTGTTGTATGTGTATGCTAAGGAAGGGTTGTTCTTTGCGTTGGTGTGTTTCTCCTTTCACTGTCACGTTGAAAATCACTATGATGAACAAAATATTGACAAGTGGTCATTTTATCTCTTGGTACAATGCAGGGGGTTGCTGTGTCATGTTACATGATTAGAAGGTTAGGAGTGACATTAAACATTACAAAGGATATTGAATGAATTTTGTGGGTAGACGGACTTAAAACTTGGCCACTGAACAAATTGTGCTTTTTATCTATATATTTCTTAATGTGATTATTTCGATCTTATTGTAGGGTGAACGACAGACCTTGATGTTTTCTGCCACATTCCCAGTAGACATTCAGCGTTTGGCTGGAAAATTCTTACACAGCTACCTCTTCTTGGCTATTGGCATTGTGGGTGGTGCTTGTTCAGACGTTGAGCAACGTTTCCATTTGGTGTCAAAGTTTGAAAAACGTCCAAAACTGATTGATCTCCTTTCTCAAGAAGGTTGGTGTCATATGTTAGACCTTACTCTCTTAATGAAAGTGGTACATAAATTATATTATATATTATTTGTACAGGAAGTGAGAAGACATTGGTATTTGTTGAAATGAAGCGTAC
This sequence comes from Zootermopsis nevadensis, assembly GCF_000696155.1. The sequence continues at coordinate 115,562 of NW_019061373.1, forward strand.
TGCTGACTTCATAGCTGCGTACCTGTCTGACAATGATTTTCCCACAACTAGTATACATGGAGACCGTATGCAACAACAGCGAGAGGAGGCCCTATGGGACTTCAAAAGTGGTCGCATGGGAGTACTGGTGGCGACTGCTGTTGCCGCGCGAGGGCTTGGTGAGTATGACTAATTATTTACTAACTGTAAGTTATGTTCTGAAAACTATACACATACATCAGCTCTCTTTAGAGGAAAAGCATGTTTCCAGTCAATAAAATTGTCACTCTTGTTGTGTCTTGAATGTAATTTTATTTTATATTAATATGGTTGATTGTCTGAAAAGATTTCATCTAGAAGTGAAGGAGCTTGTATGATCTGAAGCTTTCACAGCGACCAAGTATAATGAATTATTCTTGGGTTACCAGCTATGTCAGGTGGTTTAATGGAGAAAACACCAACATTTTGAGAACCATCTTTGTCCTTACGTAGAACATATAACTTGAATAATTCACTTGTTTGAAAATGAATCAGTATTATGAATGAAGACTGCACTGCAAACATTTTTGTTGTTGATTTAATGAAACTTGCTTTGAGTGGGTTATATTGTAATGTCATTCATTGGAAACATCCTCACAATTAAGTATGTATTCCTGAATTACTGATTTCTCTATTTTAGACTTAACCATCATCAGTTAAAATTTTGATTATTTAAAAGAAGACATTCAGAAGGTTGGGGTGTGTGTGTGTGTATATATATATATGTGTGTGTGTGTGTGTATATATATATCAGCTAGATGGGAAATTATCTTCAAGAGAAAATATATTAATTTCTTCTTGAAATTGTAGAGAAATTCTGATCCTAAATGGAGGTTAAGGAACAGTAGAATTGGAGAAGGCCACCTTAGACAAAGAGTATTTAACTTGAAAATTTTCTTTCATTTCAGACATTAAAAACGTCTCTCATGTTGTGAATTTTGATCTCCCCAAGAGTATTGATGAGTATGTGCATCGTATTGGGCGAACAGGACGTGTTGGAAACTGTGGTAAGGCCACAAGTTTTTATGATCCAGAATGTGATGGTCCCTTGGCCAAAGATCTTTTGAAGATTCTTGAACAGGTGAGAAAAATTGATGTAATGCTGGTATAAGTTACGTTCAGTTGCTTATATTTTAATGTAAATTACTTTAAATAGGCTTGTTTACAAGCAGATTAAGAATATAGGTCTTTATTTGCTTTCTTCAGTTATGAAAATAAATGGTTGACGGTAAGGAATATAATTATATTATAATAGAAAATTGGAATTGTATTATGTGCTGAAAAGTTGTATTGGGTAAAAGAGGCACAGAGGTGTTTAAGGTACGAAATGTACTCATTAATACGTAATTAGCATAAAAATGCCTGTTGAAATTAACAGAACAATTTCTTTCATACCTTTATCCCTCACTTCTTCTTCCATTTCATACTGTTATGTCGTTCCTTTCTCTATCGTCCTTATGTCAGTAGTGTTGTCCATAAGAGAAGTACATGATTTCAGTACATAATGGTAGCAGCCATTATAAAGTCTACTGAATATTGTTTTATATCAGCTTTAGTACATGTTGTGTTATTTGTGGAGCATTTTCTGTGAGATCTACTCCCATTTAAATACGTCTTGTGCAAGCAAGCATGAAACTGGGTTTCTTTTATATAATTCAGTTTATATCTTCTGCCAAGAGAGCAGATGTACCTCTGGCTATAATACATGCAGTAGCATTCTTTATCACTTGCCTTTCATATTGCATGCTTCACAGAGTAAGGTACAAGTCAACAGTGTTTAAGCAACATTTAATTCTGGTTATACTCGCTATACTTCGCACAGTTGAATATGTTCAGTTACGTGTACTAAAATATTTTGCTTCTTGGGAATCAAGTCTATTTGTAGATTACACCAGGGCAGAATTGTACCAATATGGAGAACATCATTGTCATTCACTAGTTTCCTTTAGGGCATGCCATCTTATAACAGAATCTTGTACATTGTTCTGTATCTTCCCATAATCTGTCTCCTGAACCTGTATCCACCTTTTGCCTACTGTCTTTTGTATGTCTTCTCTCAGATGGTGTCTCCAGTTTTTCCAATGTCTCTCCATTGGTTTTGCATTCACTATTATGAAAAACATATGTGATTCAAAGAAGGGAAACATAATAATGAATGTGCTAAGCATAAGCACTTTCTTAAAACTGTGTGTGGTCACCGATTGATTTGCTTTAGGCTGGTCAAAATATTCCACCATGGCTGGAGAAGTATGCAGCTGACTCATTATATTCATCTCAGACCCACTTTGGTCGTTTTGGTGGGAAGGATTTCAGGAAGGTGAGTGCTTGTGCCATTGTTTAACTCAAGAATGTTTGATGTGATTATTAATCTCTTCAAAGAAATTAAGATCAGGCTAATTTGGGGAATACTTGCTGCCTTGCAGTTGAGAATTGTCTTCCTGACTGCTATCTAAGAACATGAAGATTATGTTGTAAAAAACTATTATAGTCTTTCTTGTTTTGTGTGGATATGAGGGATCTCACATGGAGGGTAGAATGTAGGTTGCTGTCCACTCACTATACTAAAAGATGTTTTGATTTGATTCTTGTTTCCCCATGTGACCCATTGTCTGCATGAATTTAAATCAGTCTTTAATCTGTTTTCTCAACAACAAAAAAGTCAATCTGTCAGAAAAAGAGTACATGATATCTTCTAATATGATGTAGTGGACATTTAATGAAATTCAAGGGACAGTTTTTCTGCAATAAATTAACATCAGCCAAAGAGTTATAAAATATTAAAGGATACATTTAGGAAGTAATTTGGATGTACTATTTACAAGAATTGTTATTGCTAAGGAGGTATAGAGAACTAGAATGTGTTATGGATTGTCATGAACTAAGAAGTGATGCTTTACATTCTGATAGGCGTTTCAATGAACATCGGAGAAAAATATTCAATCCAATTGAAGAATCCTCACTTTTGTACATTTTCCCTTATAGTTTGACAAGAATGGTGAACCAGATAGCTTTCTTGGAGGTGTCTCAGATAGTGGTCGTGGGCAGCCACAGCCGCTTGAACCAGAGGAAGATTGGTAGATTCATTCAGCAGTCCGAGGTGTGATGGAATATCAAAATATTGTTGTGTGTTAAAGATGCACTTTTATGTACATTGATACTTCCTTTGTTGTTACCTGAGTTTGTTTTATGTTGACTACCTTTGTTGGCATTTGGGGGTCCATTGAAAATATTACAAATGTGTCTGTAAGAAGTGAAGCAGTATTACATTTTTGACTCTGTATATTTTACCCACACTGCGTGTAATTATAATGTTGATGCAGCACAGGTTAAGTTATAAAAGAGTTTAAGTTCTGTTTGTGTTGAAGTTTCCAATGAAGTGTGTTACAGCACCTCATATTGTATGGAGTGAGTTCAGTGATAAAACAAAGGTAAAGAAGATGGAAAGAGTTTTTGTTCAATCCCTGTTTATTTTGTATCTTCTTGATTGATAGAAATGTATTTTTAAATTCAAGTACATAATAAAATTTTTACATCGAACTTGAAATGAGCAATGTTAACTAACTATAAAATGTCAACTCATTGGAGAAACAAGGAACAACCTCCAGAGGATGCGTAAAAAATAGCTTAATATACATAAAACAAAACTATTTTTGTAATCCTAAGTCACAAGCTAATTTGAATCTGCTCTTATAGCCCATGTTTAATGTCCACTTTGCTTAAATTTGATTTCACAATATTAACACTTTTCAACATTTTTACAATTATTCCTGTGCCTACAGTTTTGTGATTTTCACGTATTGTAAATGTTTGACCTTCTATCATGACCATTCTTCTGAGTAAAGTGAGATACACAGAACCATGCTCACCAGGCATTAACATTTCACCGCTAACCAAGTCGACACGGCATGGCACGTTCCAAGTCCTACTAAACAGCTGCTGTATATACTTGGATGTAACTGGTTTGCTTCTTCCACCTTCAGCCTTTGTCAGAAAGTATACGTTAGCTTCAAAATGATTACCGATTGCCTGACTTCCAGCTGCACACAGCAGCATTCCTCTTTGTACACTTTGTATTCGAACACCTCTTACCAATGCCCCTAAATTGTCACCAGCCTTTGCTTCAGGAACAGATTTCTTGAATACCTGAATATCAGAAATAGTAGTTTTGATCTCTTCATCAAATCCAAGTAGCTCTGCTTCCATGTTCCTCTTTATTATACCCCTCCCAAGGGTACCAATAACCACTGTACCTCTTCCTAAAACTGTGAAAGCATTGTCTATAGGAAGCACAAAAGGAGATGTGTAGTCCCTTGTAGGTATTACAAAGTACCTGTCAATGGCATCTAGTAAATTCCAGATAGAATTCTCCCCTAGCTCTGATGTATCACCATTGAGTGCCAATAGTGCAGAACCACATATCACTGGTGAATGAAGTCCATTGAAACCAAAATCATCCAACAGCTCACGCATCTCAAGCTCTACAAGTTCAAGTACATCGTTTTCAACCAAATCTGCTTTGTTTATAAATACTACAACCTTTTCAACTCCAACTTGTTTAGCTAACAGTAGATGTTCTCTAGTTTGAGGCATTTGACCATCATTGGCAGCTACAACCAAAATAGCACCATCCATTTGCGATGCCCCTGAAATCATGTTCTTTATGTAATCAGCATGCCCTGGGCAATCTGTGTGTGCATAATGCCTGTTTTTTGTGACATACTCTATGTGTGCTGCATTAATTGTAATGCCCCTAGCTCTTTCCTCTGGTGCTTTGTCGATCTCGTCATAAGAAACAAATCTTGTTGCTCCATCTCTCGATAATATTTTCGTGATTGCCGCAGTTAAGGTTGTTTTCCCATGATCTACATGTCCAATTGTACCTACATTACAATGCAGCTTCCCCTTGTTGCTGGAATGTCTAACATGTGAATGAGAGCGATAACTGTAACTCAAAAGTTCATGGTTGAAATTACACGTTGAAATGCAATGCCTAACATATGAATGAGAGCGATAACTGTATCTCAAAAGTTCATGGGAGAAATTACACGCTGAAATGCACCCTAGCTTCTTACAAAAAATTGTTTTTTTGTTTGGCGAAGTTGTACAGAGACTTCTAACAGCGTAATTAATGATTCCAAGGTGATTCCGTACCACCATCACCACACTCCTTGTGGCTACCGCCATTTTCTAATCCTTTTTTAGATACCATATAGCCAACATGTATATAATGTACTATAGATTAGGATACCTACGCTACAGAAAATTCATGCTAATAACATACGTTGTACTATAGATTAGGATACAGAAAATTCATGCTAATAACATACGTAACTCCAGCATTCTTTTTCAACTGCAGGATGCTCATCGAAGTTACTGATCTTACCCCTCTATAATTCTTCAAGTTTATGAGTGATAGACATGTTTATCGTGACCCCAGTTTGTTAAAAATTTTATTGTGTAATGTTACATGTTCTCTTCGACAAAACATCGAATGTAATGTTGGTATTTGTGAATATAAATGCCCCGCCCCCAAGTAAGCATGGTGACAGGGAAAGTGTTTGAGTATTAAATATTACACATGCTTTTAGAAGCAAAATGGAAATACATTGGAAATATTTTTTTCTGTTGTTATGGTTTTCATACTTGTTCATGTCGGGAGTGTTGTTGTTTGCACGCGGGTTTCTGCTTAATCGAGAAGTACTACCTCACAAATCTAGGTGTATACCGGCCAATGTTTGTGGAAATACAAGCCGCACTAATAGTAATAACATTTCTTTACAAAGTGAAAACAATGAAGGTTTTAGCACACAATCAGGACAATGCAGACAAGAAGAGCTATGGACGGAAAAAATTGATATGATTGGGGATCAGCAAACATGTTGGTTAAGTAGGACAAAAGTGGTGTTAATTGTTATTGATGCTTTGAAGTTTGATTTTGTCTATTTTCATGAAAAGCTGCAGGATCAGGAACTACTCCCTTATCAAAATAAACTAAAAGTAATTAATGATTTACTGGCCAAGGAACCAGACCATACTAGACTGTTCAAATTTATTGCTGATCCACCAACTACTACAATGCAAAGGTTGAAGGGCCTGACAACTGGAAGTTTACCTACATTTGTTGATATTGGATCCAATTTTGCTACACCAGAGATAAATGAAGACAATATTCTCGATCAGATAAAATCTCAAAACAAAAATATTGTGTTCATGGGTGATGACACTTGGTCTGGATTGTATCCAAAGAGGTTTATCAGAGAATATTCATATCCATCATTCAATGTATGGGATTTAGATACAGTGGATAGTGGAATAATGAACCACCTTATGCCAGAAATACTGAAGAAAGATTGGAGTCTTTTAATAGCACATTTCTTAGGTGTGGACCATTGCGGGCATAGATATGGTCCTTATCACTCTGAGATGGCCAGGAAGTTGAGTGAAATGAATGATATGATCAGGTATGGAGAATTTTCCATAAACATACTCTTTAAATAACTATAGTAATTCACACTCTAAGTCTCCTTATGATTTCAGATCAGTGGTGGATACAGTTGATAATCATACAATGTTGTTTGTGATTGGTGATCATGGAATGACAAGCACAGGTAATTAGATTACCATCGTATAAAAGTCTCTATTAACTTATGCCTATCCTCCTGATTCCTTATTTGTAACCTTGTAATATACGTTCTTACACATAGAAATATTCAAAATATTGCGTGTAGGCAAATATTAACTACTGTACAAAAAATAACTGGAAAGATATCTTGCTTCATCCTAGTAGTATTAATGTGAAGTACACATGTGTTCATTACTCTTTATACAGTTTGTGGTGGTTCATACTTTTATCCCAGTTATAATTTCCATTGTTTATTATTATTTCTTCTTACAGGAGATCATGGTGGGGACAGTGATGCTGAAGTTACAGCAGCCATGTTTGTTTTCTCTCGAAAGCCCCTTCTGTCAACAGAAATCTTCCCACATTCAGATACAGTGAATCAAGTGGATTTGGTTCCCACACTTTCAACCATTTTGGGTTTACCCATTCCGTATGCAAATCTGGGTTCTGTTATACTTGAAGCATTGCCTTCCCTGACTGAAGGGAAAGATATTCTCTCAGACTGGAAATTTGCTTTAGAAACCTTGTGGATAAATGTTCAGCAAATTATGGAATACACAAGGCATTACTCGAAAAAAACCAACCAGTTTTCACAAGAGAGACTGAGCTTAGTACAAATGAGTTACACAATGCTCAAAGAAAATATAAAATCTATATCCAGTTTAGAAGATTTTGTAAATTTTTCCTCACGTGTTAAAAGTCATCTGTCGTTAGTGAGACAAATGTGTGAGGAAGTCTGGGTGCAATTTGATGCTGTTTTGATGTACAATGGTCTACTGCTAACTTTTGTATCAGTATTTTTCATTTTCTTGTTAGTTGATGGTGTCCCTGGTGATCAGTTAAAGGAAACACTTAGTGGAACATTTCAGTATATTATAATTGGTTGTCTGGTGTTCACTGCATTTGGGACATTTATTTGTTATTTAATAAACCTTGGTAACAACATAGAAATATCATTATATTTTGCAGCTGGAATATTGTCCATGATTATGGTAGCACTGATCATCATTCGTAGTTGGGCAGCTATCTCCAGTCATTGGCAAAATCAGGTTAAGTCAAATGATTGGCTCAGTGTCATTGGAAGGGTCTTACTCATACTCAGCTTGTGTGGGTTGTTTTCTAATAGTTATGTTGTTGAGGAAGCTACAGTCTTGTCCTACTTTCTTCTTACAATGGCATGGCTGCTTGTATATAATTTCAAACCTTCAAAGCCAGAACCTGCAGGAAGAGTTAAAACCTCTGAAAGACAGTTGCCATCATGGTTTAATAAAACTTTACTAACACCACTCAAGTTTAAGCTGTTTATGTTTGTCACACTGTTGAGTGTGTTGGTCAGATTGTCACAGTATTATTGGCTGTGCCGAGAAGAACAGATAGGTTGTGAATCCTCTGCATTGCATAAGGCTCATTCATTCGCCAGTCTTGTCAATATGAGGTATTGTAATTCACAGTGGTTCTTCACTCTGATTTGCCTTGCACTTTTTGTCACTGTAGGCCGTATATGGTTGCGAAGTTGTGGCAACCTTGTCGGCTTCTCCCCAACTGTAACTATAGCTCGTTACGGCCCTACCATCATTGTTGTCTGTACAGCTGGATTCTGGGTCTTGCAAAGTCTACCAAATGACACAAAATATAAGCTATTCTTACCACTACAGATTCAAATCCTGCCATGGATTGTTTACACTGTTATATTTGTTGCGCTTATGACTACATTGTTTCAACCGCTGAGTATTTTTGTAGTTCCCAGGAGGAAAGACAGTATGATTCTCCCAGTATATGGACAGACAAACATCATTCCTCACCTTTTCAATCAAATGAAAGAGCTAATGAGAGGCCGAAGCAAGTCAGGCGTTGCTGGAGGTGATGACAGTTTAGGAAAGGATGTTCCCATTGTGTATGGTCTGGCAACAGTGTACAGTTCAGTGTTTGTAAATGTCTGTGTGTTTGTATGTTTGTTGGTTGCTCTGCTCTTGGGAGATACAATGGCTTCATCTGTGGTGCTAATGTATACTACTAGCATAGTGCTGCTAATCATCCTTTCAGCAATACAGTATGAGAAGTCATTTTATACAGGTGAGAGAACATCTGAGCTTGTCTATTAATTCATAATCTTCTTCTACATTTATTTCAATTTATATGTATGATATAGGTATAAAGTTATGAATATAACTGGCCTTTATTGAATATATAAAAAAAGCAAATGGGTTGGTATTCTCTGAATTAGAGTATGCATGTTTTCTAAGCATGTTAATTGAAATTTTCCTTACCTCATTTCCCTTTCTCATTTATTGCTCTTAATACTACCATTAAAATTGATGTAAATCTAATTTTACCAAATGTTACAAATGGTAATAGCGATGGTAAGAACACTACAGACATAACAGGTGTCACACTTCACAGAAGCTATGTATCACATACTTATCTTTTTATGTAGAAAGGGTAATTTTTTATCAAGTATTTAATGTTTTATTTCAGCTTCATATAAAATAGTGATCAAGTGGACCAAAATTAAGTTTGCTTTGTAAATTTTATCGTAGGCCTCACTATTAAATGTCATTGAAATTTGTTTAGTTCTTGCAGACATGTACAGTTCATATACAGATTAGTATTATTAATTCATTTTATGCTCTTTGATCAAAGAACACAAGATATTGATCTGTTGGTCAGTAATATTTTCCTCATTTTTCCTTCCTAGGACATAAGTGACTGTCTCATAGTCAAAGGAAAGTTTGTTTGCTTAACATATCGTTTTTAGATGTATGATTTAATTTGATAAAAAGGTTACATTTTCATATAAAATTCCTCCTTTTCCTTGACATTCTATAGTTTGAAATCAAGCAGGGAAAATATATTGCAAATATTAAAAATGGTGCTGTAAGTCGTAAGGCCATTATATCACTTTGTAGTGGATAGAAGAGTCAAATACCTGTACATATATTAAGCATCAGTGCTCTCATTCAACTTTAGAGACCACTTTGGAGACATATGTCTCCAGAGGAATTGTATTGTTCCATGACTGGCATTCACTGGAGAGACAGGAAAAACATGAAAAAACTTGTTCATGGTACCTGATAATGTTGCCAAGATTTTAACCATGTGGCTCCTGTCTTACGACATTACTGACCATCAATCTGTGTGGTACCATAACAGCTTGTTCAATATTTTACAGCTCAGCTGTTTAAAGTCCCCTGGTCTTCGGTCATATGCTGGGGATTTCTGACTGTGTATTTCTTCTATGGAACTGGACATACTACAACATTCCCTGGTATCCAATGGGAGGCTGCATTTGTGGGGACGGGTGGTCAGTTTTCAAATCATGTGGTGCCTGCTCTGCTTGTCTGCCTCAACACATTTGCTGCACACGTTGTACTGAGTGTGACGCTACCTGTACTACTGGTGGCACCATTCACCCTCCATGTTATGTTCCCCAAAATGTTGCCATCTGCCGACAAGGACAGCATTAAGAGCAAGGACATGAAACGAGGGGAACTTATTCTGTACGAGAAAGCTGACTTGTTATATCAAGAGGCATTTATTCTTTGTACCAAGTATATCTTGTTTTTTGGAATTAGGGTAAGTTGGCTGGCACAAAACACTTACCTATACATGTGTTACCCACACTTTCTTTATGGAACGTCTTGATATTGCCACAATTTCTAACAATTTTGTCCTCCATTGTATGTTTCAGATGTTTATGTGCATGCTCGCTGCTACAGTCCACTGCCGACATCTCATGGTATGGAAGATCTTTGCTCCAAAGTTAATCTTTGAAGGCCTGGGTTTATTTGTAGTACTTCCTTGTGTTCTCGTGAGTTATCTGCTTGTAATTCAAATCACAACTCATATAAAGGCGCTGTTGCTGAGATTGGACAAGGAAAGCAGGTGACACCATACTAGTAAACTGTGTGTTAATGTAATGAAATAAGTTGGTACCAGCTGAATTATTAGTATTACTATCAAACAGATTTATGTTGGTCTTCTGAGTTGTAATGCCATTTGAACTTTCAGGTAGTTATGTAGTATTTGAGGTTTTTATGGCAGTGAGTACGAAGATGGCTTTCTTCAAGTTTGTAGGGCTGTGTAGTCTGATAGACGTTTACCGACGTTTTAGAGGCCCTTGCTGCCTCCATTACTTTGATGATGGAGGCAGCAAGGACCTCTGAAATGTTGGTAACTTCTACTAGACTTCATGGCGCTACAACCCAGAAGTCAGCGATCTTTATTGCAGGTAGATATGTTTTATAGTAATAGACTGCCTTTTGGATACATTTATGCTCTTTCATTTTAATATACCTAGGTTTCTGTTGTTAGCTTGATCCCTTGATTCCGTGTTTTATTGTGTAAATTATTTTGATTAGAATTTATAGTAATTGCAGTAATTACGATATATAATGTCACAGCACAGATTATCATCAGTGTAATTTTATATCTACCTTCATATTTTGTCCCATGCATATCATGCAAAATGCACAGTACGTGAAATGTTGTAGAAAGTATTAAGTTCTTTCTTTATCTCTGAAGGTTTGTCACAATGGTCAATTCATCTCACTGGTCTTTTTTTTATGCTCTAGCCCATAAACACCGAGGAAAGAACACCTCGTATACACAGTGTGGGAAGACCCCACAGTTGGTCTGGATGTGGTGACTGATCATTCAGCCTGTCATATGATTGAGCTGTCCCAGCTTGTTTTATTATACTGAATGGATCTTGAACGGGAACAAAATGCTGCTGTTGTGCCTTCTCTTCTTTGTTACTCTGACAGTTATGCATTGAGGATTATATGTTTAATGATATATCACTCTTGTCAAGCAGTATGTATTTTCAAAATAATTAACCCCTTCCATGCTAAACTTTTCATTATATATTTTCATGGTAACTTATATTAAGGATTTAGGATGCTGAAGTTGATTATTTTAAAGTGCCCAGACATTAGAAAATAGTGATATTTGAGGTTCTCATGGTGATGAGTTTGAAGATGGTTGTCTTTTGAGATGAAGGCAATAGGCTTCTCTGAGACATCAGTCTGCATCTGCTACACTGTTACATAATTCTACATATCAGAAGACAGCCATCTTCATGATTATAACATTTATTTTCACCAGTTATATCACTCCTGAAGGATATACAGGGGTGAAGGACTATAGGAAATTGTTGGATGAAGTCTTCATTTTAATGTTTCCGAAGAGTTATGTTTCACTGTCCCCGTGACCATCAAGAGGTTTGTTTTGAATATGCTGTTTCTTTTTTGTGACCCTTTTAATTTTTTATTTGTAGGGCAAGGAAATAGTCACAGTTTTGCCTTTAAGGTTGTGAAGAAGATAAAGAAGCAGTTGTAGTCATTGTTCATAGTAGATGTAGTAGACTTATTTATTTTGAGTTATAAAAAATTGCTGATTCTGTTGCATATTTTAAACCACACATTGTTATTGTTTATTGTTATAACACTGCCAGCACTGTAAAGTACAGCCACCTGGAAGCTGTTGTAGTTGTTTTTGAATGAGTACTTCTGTAATTTCTATAATATGACAATTAAAAATTATTCACATTATTTTATGTTCTACTTGCTTAGTTTTATTATGTACCCAAATCCTTCCTTTCCCCAACAAAATATCAAGATCCTGCTTGAATGGTGCTAGTGTTATGGGTTAGAGCATGATCTCACCAATTTGAGCATCCATCACAAACATTTCAGTGGCAGAGGACTTTCTTCTAGCCTCTGCCTCCAGACCAGCTCTGGGGCCCATCCAGCCTCCTGTGCAATTGGCAACGGGGGTGCTTTAAAATTATATTGCACATTGAATTAACATCATCTAAGCTTCATTCATAGTTTTGTATTTCACTATATCCAGTCCGTACACAGAGCACATTTAGTTCAGTGTGCCTACTATTGTGTATTGATTATGGAAGCAGTAAGCACGAATCAGTGATAATGACTCTGAAACGTCGGTCATTTTATACGAGACTAGACGGCGCAGTACCCCTAGAAGGCTGTAATTTTCAGTTTTCCTTTATATGCCGGAAGTTCTGTGCTTATTCGTCTTTTATTGCATAAGTGCACGCAACTTTCGTCCATCATTGCAGGGCACTTATATCGGTGATGGAAGCAGTGTTTTAAGGTTATGGGACAAAATGTTTTCGGATTAGGCTGAGAACTTGCGCGTATTTTTTCTGTCTAACATATTTTTGCATAAGGTAAATCTATTGGATGTTGTTAATCAATAGGAAATCACGACAGATGTTTTCTGGTATGCTTGAATGTATACATTTTGCAAAGCTGTTTTCAGAATGTAATCATTTTTGCTGAAGGTCAATTTGAACACAGAAAACACGAAGTATGTGAGAGATTTTATTCATTTTGTTTCTCCGTGGGCTGTGAAAAAAATACTCGTTTAATATTTCTCTAATGAAAAGACTTTAAAATGTAGGTTTTGACACCGATAATTCCCATTTTTATTCAGAGTGCACATGTCTGTGGTGTTTTATATTCAATCGATATTCATTCCTTTAAAAGTTGACAACAATAGCATATTCCTTACCAACTGATTATGAATTACTTTCTTTTGAACAGTTTAAATTCCAAAAAGGGCTGAGGTACACAATTCTAACCATGCCTAAATGCAGTTCTTGCACTGTGAAATATCTGAATCTATCTCTTGCAACATTTGCTTTGGCAGTTGCAGAGAAAACAATCATGTACAGTTTTGAAGTACAGTTTAATGACAACATTTGTGTAATTGCTACCATTTTCAGTTCAAAAGAAAAAGTGAGGCAATGCTGTGAATTCCCATGTACAAAAGTAAAACAGATTTTGATATAGTTGTGTGAAAGATGAATTTCACTGACATGATTGACACATAATGTGTAAAAGTGAGAAAATGCTAGAGGAATAATCCATCTAAAAGGGAATATTGTTCAGGAGGCTTAAATGGCAATATTCTAGTAATTTAAGGGAAACAGTGGAACAGGAACATGGTTATAGAATGTTTTAACAGATTAACACATGGACTGCACAACAGGAGTTGGATCCTCACAGAGATGTGTCAGTTGGCCTTACAGTGTTGTGTTTTGTTGTAAGGACGACCACCATCAGCAGCATTTCATTACAGAGATTTGTGAGTATGCTGTGACGATACAGCAACAACAAAGTATTACTAAGTCATTGAGTTAAACTTTGAAGTACAAGTGAGGTGCATTCCTATGAGAACGTTGCTACAGAGGTTTGTAACTCAGTTTCAGTTTTTGATAGATGCTCTTTATATCACAAAAAGTAAGATGTTTATTTCATACATATTTATAGTATTTGTATGTATTTGATGTCTACTTTGTGAATACAACTTGATTTATATGTTCATGTCCTGTGGTAGGAAATACAGAAAAAATTAGTATACTTCCTATGTGCATACATTTACGGAACCAATTTCTTGTAGCACGAAAACCAATGAAAGAAATATTTAAATTTAGGTTAATATAAGTCAGTAATAGATTTTTTAAGAAATGATACAGTCACGTGCTATGGGTACTATATTTTATGTTTAACAGGATATTTTAAGTTTGCAAGATTGTTACTGGAACATGGGGCTGATCTCAATGTACAGGACAACAGCGGACGAATTGTCCTTCACATTGCTGCAGGACATTCTGGCAACAGCTCCATCTTGCTTAAGCTGTTTCTCCATCACAGATCCGTTGTTAATACAAGAAACATTGATAGCTGGACACCACTTCATGAAGCAGCGTACAATGGAAGTGTGGAATGCATGGAAGTGCTTGTGGGAAATGGTGCTGATGTGAATGCTGTGACAGATGATGGAGTTTCTGTATTACATGTTGCTGAGTTACAGAAACACAAGGATTGTGTAACATGGCTTCTGGATATTGGAGCTGATCGCAATAATGCTGCACATCACAGGACCTTGAGAAATTGTCCGCAAATGCAACATAGTGCAAACAACAGTGGTTGCTCAGGTACAAGGTACAGTAACAGTTTCAGAATCCCTCATTTGTCATTTACGTTATTAAGTTGAGAACATAAATTACATTTATCTGAAAATAATGGACCACTTGAAAAAATGTTCAGATGTAAGAAGTATGACGTAAGTGGGCACTTTATGGTATTATATAACAAGGAACTTTAAAATATGTATGCATGACTTGCCTAAGGAGCCACAATAGCTGTCATTTTAATGACTAGGCAATGGGCAGAACAACTGGATTCTGATTTCCTGCTGTTCAGGATTTTTTTTCATTGCGACAGTGTCCATGACAAGGAACTTCATGATTTATGCAGGTCACTTTAATAGAACTGTTAAAACAGTAAAATCTAGGAAGCTGCTTTAATATACTAGTGGTGTTGAACTTCTGGGCTTTGCTATCATACGATTAGTTTTAGTTGGGCTGTGAAGTTGATGAGGTTGTGATCAGGCATACGTATAGTTTGGGTGAGAGGGTAACATTGCAAACTAGATTGTGAGTATGGGATGTGTAGGAACTGAACAGGATAATGTTCAGTGGCAGGAATTGACCGTGTTGAACCTTCACATGTTAAACTGTCAGAGTCAGCTAGGTCTTTATTTATTTTGTTTATATTTTTTTCTACAATTTTATTATAGTAACTAAATTCTGTTTTGATCACTAACCATTGGAAATACAAAAATGTGTCAAGTCACATTTTTGTTTTGGTCTGGAAGTTTAATTATGTGTAGTCATCATCATCAGTAATTTCATGGATTGGGCCGACTGGTCCATTCTGCCTCCAGTATTATCGTAAACTGATCTTTTCGTCTCTTTCTCGGCTGCCTCACATTTCTTCTGCCTATAGGCCTGTGACAATATAATTATGTGTAGTAAAGTTTATTGTGAAGTTGACTATCTTCTGAGTTGTAGTGCCATGTAGTATGGTATAAGTTTACTTATATTTTAGATGTTCTTACTGCTTCCATTATTGCACTGATGATAGAAGCAGCAAGGGTCTCTGAAACATAGGTAAACTTTTACTAGACTACATGGTGCTGCAATCTAGAAGACAGCCATCTTTGTGTTCACTGCTGTGGTAACCTCAAATCCTAAAAAGTTTAATGTGAAGTGCATTAAGAATGTTTGGGTATTTTAATTTTAAGTGTGTGGCACATTTGCAGATTTTTCTGTGCACAGATTGAAGTTTTCACCTCTGCTGAAACCTCAAATTTGGAAATGTGGAAATTACTAGACGCCTACCATGGTTCAGAACTCGTGTTAATCTGCAGATCTCCTTCTGTGGCCATCATTCTCACTACTCTCCTTTCAATGAAACTAGTGAAATTTATGTTGTCCTTCACCTTGCTGAAGAGGCAGAGACTAGGAAGGTCGATTAAATGTACCAGAGGAATTTTCCATGGACATATTTCAGTGGTATGTATCATGTTAGATTTGCATTATTTCGTAAGATTGTTCCACGTGCTGTTGGCAAAAGACGGACTTCAGCTGGTGGTGCACAGATGTAGCAAAGTGCACTGTGGGTAACTTCCTGCTGTCAAAGCCTTGCTTTTCAATCACAAAGCAATGCACTTGATGCAGGATTTCACCTACAGTGGAGACTCTGACAATCCATTTGGAAGGAAAATATACGTTGCTGAAAACACTGCTGACAAATCGATTTTCTCATCAGATTCCATTTGTGTGATTGAATGATCTTGAACATGCAGATCTTCTGTGTTGAGGATCCTGTATTATTTCTTGCTTGGTGCGTTTGGGATGTGTGACAGGTGTGGGTTTTCTCCTGTTTTGCTCTTGACACTCTGCAATATAATCCCTGTTAATTCGTCCTTAAAATGACATTTTCTTAGCAAAGCAGGGAAAATAATATGCAAGCTGTTAATTTTTACATTTCTTTCTTATTTTACGTTTGTTTTTGATGAAGAAAAGGTGCCAGCATTATATATTGCTGCATGATGAGGTGAAATCTCTTGCCTTTGACCAGTACCACGTACTTTTTGAAGTGATTACTTATACACTACTGTATTAAAATGCTGTCCAAATTTTGTGAAACAATCTCGAATGTTAATGGTTGGCTGGATCTTAGGTTATTGTATTCAGTGAACACTGAGCATCATGTCATGTTATTGTGTCTTGACAGATCGGCACAGTTTACAGCACAAGTAAAATATTGCAGCAGATTATTGTATTCATCACTAAATATCTTTCTGGGGTTACATTCAGTTTCTTAATTCCAGAAATTTCAAAATTTTATATCTTGTAAACACATAAAAATGTCACATTTTTATTTATAAAATGTAATTTGCTTGAATGATATTATGTCTTAATTCTCTTTGTTTCGTGGTATTGCAGATTGTAGTTATCAAATTGATAAACTCATTTCAGCTTTTGTTAGTAGTATAAGGCATTGTATTTTTATATATAAAAAATGTAGACAAGTGAAGTGATTTTGCAGGCAATTTCAAATAAAGGTGGTAGTATTAATTTGAGCACACAGTCTTTGTTAAAAGATGCATTTAAGCTGCTAAGTTCATGATTGCATTGCTTTAGGCTGGAAGGAAGTAGGTAAGCTGAAACAGACTGTTAAAATAATAAGAATCACAAATTAATGCTCTCTTATTTCAGTTTATTAACGAACACTTATCTAATTCTAAATCATATATTTCCTTTAGTATTTCTGCAGGAAGGATCATTACTGATCTAAAATTACACATTGTTACATCAGATATGAATTAAGTTACCATGAATTTAAATACTAATACCTAATTTGCTGTGGATATCATTAGAACCTGCTTTCGTTATCATCATTAGCAGATGCCACAGTTTGTTTCTGCAGTACTGCGAACATATAGAGTTGGAAGCTATTTCTACAAACTGATATGCTGCATAATTTTAATTATAATACTCCTACATCTCATGGTGACAGGCCCCTGACTAAAAGGGAAGATACAACAAAATAACCGGTAAATATTATGTTCTTTTTCCCCTTCCTAATAACTATACCACTTCAGCAAAAAATACAGAGATAAAACTTGTCAGACTAGAAATTATAAAAAAAAACACGAAAATAATACATCAAAAACACTGTAAACTGTGAGAAGTTCCTGACATTAATGAGACTTTGATCTTTCATTGAAACATGGCTGAACTCCTCAGGCTATTTAAGAATTTCTTTATAGGTGACAGTAGGATTCACTGGACGTGCTATAAGAAGCTCTGCTTTTGTGGGTTGTTCATAATATTTTAATTATTCCATTATAATATTTTTTGTGATTGATATTAAAAGTAAATGAATCAGTGCTTTTGTTACTTTTGTCAGCGTAGGCCGGCAGTGATGGGGTTAAATTACTCTATAGTTTTAGGTAAGCACAAAAATTCTAAATATTTCTAATAGCTCATTTTTGCCTCTTCACCATAATTTCAGCAAGGAATTTCTTCTGGTCAGCGTATTAATATTATTTGAACAGTGTTTTTGGAAACATTAAAAGTACTGCTGCAAAATGTAAGAAGTTTCAGTTTTTAACACTTAATGGCGAACGTACTAAAGCACAATTTTTCTTATTGCTACAGACACTGATATTGCTATCTCTTACTTCATGTCCTATGTATCTGTTTCATCCTCTAGTTTCTGTCGTGGTGGTTGTGGTGGTGGCGGCGTTCCGATTCCCCCGGGTTACTTTTCGGTTTACTGATTGTTGAGTCTCCCTGTAACAGTGTAACAGATATTCAGAGCCATCAACTGTACTTCACACCAGAATGTCAATGTGTTTTATTCTGTATTTTAAGTCCCACATTTGCTATTAGGTCCACACAGATCTTACAGAATAGGAAAGCCATAGCAAATGTCTGTTTTAAAGCACTAATTCAGAATTTGCAATAAGAATTTCAGGGAAACTTCACCACCAAAATACCGAACAAATTATCTTAAGAGGAAAGACTTATACCTCATAGGTACCTTTTTACCTAGTTCAGTCCATATTGTGCTGTTGTCAACTTATAATGATTTTTTTCTTCCCAAGTAATACCAGAGGCAGTCTTAAAAGTAAATTGAAACTGCCTCCTCCCAAAGCCTATCCAACATACAATTCAGAATGTCTCTGTCGGCTCTCATTTGACATTATATAACCTGTGCAGATGGTAGTGCCCTTGAAGTGTCTACAAAACAGACCATATGTTTCTTCCTTGTAGTCACAGATTCTTGTTTACTGTGTTGTAATAGGAAACCTGTGCTCATATTCGTAAGATTTTCTAATCAAAATCATATGTCTTTAACTACTTATGAATCTGAGAAAATGGTAAGATTTGTATACAATAAATGTCTGTCCGTAGTAGGCTTACCCTAGTTTTTGTAATTTTTTTACTTTTGGTTTAATTTTATGCAAGCGTGAGGTCAACCTTTATAAGAATGCAGCATAATACTATAAGCCTTACTAATTCCAGGATTTTTTTAACGTATCCTTTGCCTCTCTCTGTCCTTTATATCATACTGAGTTGTGTTTTTACGGATTTCAAAATGACTTCCTTCATAAAATTGAATAAAATAATGTGTGTGCCCCACAAAAAGAGGTTTTTCAGACAACCAGCCACAACCACCAGGCCACAGAAGTTATTCAGGAATGTAAAAAGGCATGTGCAGTAACTCATACCATTTAAGTAGATGCTAGAAACTGTCTGCAGTATCAGACAATCTATGCAGCACATTGGATGGAGCAATTTACATAAATTTTCTTTGCAAGTTTTTAAAATAATTTATTTTTAAAACTAATGTTATCTTCTTTAGAGTGCAAGAATGTTTTACATTTATATATAGAGTATCTTTAAAAAAAAATCAGCAGGATTTCAATGTCTGAAACTGTACGTCGTTTGACTTATCCGTCATGTTAATATTACACAACAATTTCACTACTTAATTCAGAGCTGTAATTAAGTTTGATCTCTTCTGCATGTGGCTGGCATTGCTGTGTTGTTACTACTTGGTACTGTCTATGCAGGCACTTTTATCTGGAAGAGACAAGAAGTGTTGATCCTTAATCCACATTTGGTGTTTGTAATCCATTTGATAAGTAAACATGTGTTTTCATGAACAAAAACACTTGTATGCACAAATTCTGTTTTCCATGTAATAAACAGCTGCAAAATGTAGGGGATGTAGTTTCTGTGTGAAATTTGCGAAGATATTTATTGTGGTCTTCTACTAGAATTTCAGAGGAACATAGTGCCTTCATCTTCAGCACTGAAGATGGAGACATTGAATTCCTACAAAATGTTCATACCCACCTACAAGTCTACATATCATCACAACCCATAAGACCACTGTGGATGAATAATTTCTGTGCATTACACTTTCACATGAATTTATGTATCTGAAAGTTTGTCTAACCTTGTCTGTATATGGCTTCTCCTATTTCAATACTGGAAACAGATTTTTATTAAATTCAGCATGAGTAACCATAAGAGACTAACTTTCTGATACAGAACCTGCAGGTTCAACACTGCTGGTCTAAATAACTTTCATTCACACAATCCTGATAACATTAAAGAGATTTCCCCACCAAAACACTTATCTCTTCCATCTGATATACATGTCTGTCCACTCCAGTTTAATACCTTTGGAATTTCATGTGATAATCTGTGTGAGCAAGATTGGAAAGGTGCTGTCTCTATTGCAATAGATATTCTTCATGTGTGTCTTGTGCAGTCTGAATGCTCCTAGATGTTATGACTAGCTCTGATGAAGGAATTAACATATTACCCACAAAACAAAGTACAACAACAAACATATTGGAGCATTTTTAGTCCAATTGCATAATTTCTACTTCACTGTTTCTAAAACCGTACAAAGCTAATTTTAAACATTAATTATTTTAATTTTGTTCTCTGTACTCTTGTGTTTATTTATCAGAAATTGATTGTTGAGAGGATAGCATGGTTTTAGTAGTGGGTCTTGACTTTTTGATTACTTATTACAGACTATTCAATACATACTTTGTCTATCGAGATTTCTCTTACCCAATTAATGTTAGAGAAACATATCAACATAACGTTTATTATCTCAGATGAACCCCATTCAACTGAAAGGTTACAGATTGTGTGACATTAATCTCATATTGAAGTAATGCAAACAAAAACAATATTTCTTACAGAATTTGTAGGTATGTTTGTGATATATCTCCATACAAAATTTCTGGTGTCTAGCTCTGGTGGTTTATTAGTTATCATCATAAAACTGAAAGCTAAGTACAGATTTCATGCAGCCAATATATTGTTTCACTGTCTACTAAAAATAATTTATAAAAGGCAGGATCTTGATGAGCCAAGTGACTATAAAGTTCTCAAGAAGGATTCTACTCTGTGAGGTTAAGTAGCACTGCAGTGCTTAATACACAAAAATACTGTCAGGTTCTTACCTGAAGCTTGAGGCCTCCTCCTTCATGTTTCTGGGGTGTGCTGCCACCTCCAGCTTGCAGGAACTCCTCTGAGCCTGGGGGCAGGCTCTGGTACCCCTGATGTACTGCCATCTTGATGCTTCTTTCCTTGTTGTCTGTAGCTGTCTCATCATCATCTCCAGCTGTTGCTTCCTTGCTTGCAAACAGCTTGCTCAGGAATGACTGTGTCTTTCCTATGTAGTAATCAGGACCAAGTGGAGCTCCAGCAGCGGTGTCAGGTATCCAGAAGGATGGGTCAACTACTGTAGGTGCAGGATAAGGTAGCGTTGGTTTGATAGCCCGAACATATTTTGGAACTTGCTGGGTCAGAGTGGCTTGTCCACTAGTTTGACTGGGTGTGGAAGAATTAGAAAGTTCAATAAGTTTACTTCTGATGAGGTCAATGAGGGTTGTTCCATTTTTGGTTTGTGACGTTGCAGCCGTGGTTTTAATTTCTGGTGTAGTGGGAATAGTAGCTGTCGTGGCAACAGCTGCAGCAATCGCTTCACTAACGGCCTCATTCAGTGCCTCTGTAACATCCTTCTCCAGCTGTGTAAGTGTGTCAAACACTTGACCTAGAAATTCAACTTTCTTTTGGAATGGTTCAGGATCTGGAGTTGGTTTTGGTGTAGTAGTTGTAGCAGCAACTTTAGCCCATGGTGCAAATGGTCCTCCAACACCAAATGGCCCACCAGGTCCGAATGGAGGACCAGGCTTCTTTGTGGGTGCAGATGTTGCAGCTGCTTCCTTCTGCTTTGCCAGGAGTTCAGCCAAAGTGTCCAGAATGTTGTTCTTTATTCCACCCATCTCTGAAATGATGGTGTTTATAACCTTGTCCTTGGCACTGAGAAGTGCATCTACTGGAAGCTGTTGAGCAGCACCAGATGAAGTGTCATTATCTCCATCAGTGCTCCTTCGTGTAAAAGATCCACTTTCATCTGTTGCTCGAGTATCAGTTTTATCCTCCAAGTTTGTAGTACTGTCGTATACTCCATTTACATCTCCAAGAAAGTTTTTAAGGTCTTCAGTTGCTGTCTTATCAGCAACCGCCAGTGTCCGCTTGGCTGCTGTAGCTTCATCACTTGTGTTGTTGATGATAGCAGTAAAGAACTTGTCCAAGAAGTCAGCTACCTTCTGTTGATACTCTGTGATAGGGTCAAGGGTTGGCTGTGGAGTTGTTACTGGAGCAGGAGTGACCGTAATGTTGAGGGTGCTGAAAAGCGTGTTGAGGAAGGCTGTCTTCTTATCAACAAATTGTGCTGGATCCACGACAGGAATTGAAGGGCCAAAGAGGCCAACTGGTTTTGTAACAGTTGTAGGTACCCAGAACCCGGGTGGGACAATAGTGGGTTTCACAGTGGGTGCTGGTGGAGGAGTGGCAAAAGCAGGGATGAACTGAAGCCAGAAACTTGAGGGAATACCCGTTGAGGAATCAGTTGCAGAGTCATCAGGAGCTACAGCTCGAGTGGTCACGTCAGATTTATCCTCCAAGTTTGTAGTACTGTCATATACTCCATTTACATCTCCAAGAAAGTTTTTAAGGTCTTCAGTTGCTGTCTTATTAGCAACCGCCAGTGTCCGCTTGGCTGCTGTAGCTTCATCACTTGTATTGTTGATGACAGCAGTAAAGAGCTTATCCAGGAAGTCCGCTACCTTCTGTTGATACTCTGTGATAGGGTCAAGGGTTGGCTGTGGAGTTGTTACTGGAGCAGGAGTGACCGTAATGTTGAGGGTGCTGAAAAGCGTGTTGAGGAAGGCTGTCTTCTTATCAACAAATTGTGCTGGATCCACGACAGGAATTGAAGGGCCAAAGAGGCCAACTGGTTTTGTAACAGTTGTAGGTACCCAGAACCCGGGTGGGACAATAGTGGGTTTCACAGTGGGTGCTGGTGGAGGAGTGGCAAAAGCAGGGATGAACTGAAGCCAGAAACTTGAGGGAATATCCGTTGAGGAATCAGTTGCAGAGACATCAGGAGCTACAGCTCGAGTGGCCACGTCAGATGTGCTACTAAGGCTACTAAACAAGTCATTGAGGAATTTTGTCTTCTTATCCAGGAAAAGAGATGGGTCTACAACTGGAGCCACTGGTCCACCTGCTGATGAACCATCTGCATATGGGCTCCAGTATTCTGGTGGCACGATCGTTGGCTTCACAGGAGGAACTACAGCAGCAGGAGGTCCCCAAATTGAGGGTGGTCCAACTACAAGACGAGGCTGAGCCGAGACAGTTGCTTCTTGTTCGGGTTCAGGCTCTGATAAGGCCCTCTTGGAATCTAGAGAAGAGGATGCTGTATCAGTATCCAGTGTGGTACCCAAAAGTGACTTCTTCTCGGCAAAGAAACCAGGAGGTGATATGACTCCTCCTGATATCCAGGGGGGGATGAAAGATGGCATACCTGCTGGAGCAGGAGCAACCCCAGAGCCAAAAAGATTGTTTAGAAGTTCAGCTTTCTTTCCAATGAAGATGTTTGGATCCACAAATGGAGCTACCATCGCTGGTTTTACTGGAAGGAATGGTTTCAATGACAGGTATGGGCTCATTGGATTAGTGGCAAGTTTGGGGGGAATAGCGTTGTAAATGGCGTTAACGTCACCTGCCGAACTCGGATCATCTGCAGGATAGGCAGCAGCTCGTTTCTGGGCTACGAAGAAATGACAAATAATGTCACTTTCTTTTCATGACACTTCGATCTCTGTCAGAAGTGTGTCTAAAATTAAAATTCCTATAAATATAATTTAAAATTGTTATTCCTGTCTTTCATGCTTAACCAGACAGAATTCAGTTATGGATTAAGTAGAGTTTCCTTTTTTTTTTTATAAACTTGAATAGATTGCATATGTGATTCACGTGTTTCCATTTGTTCTATCTCATTGCATCGTTGATAATTTGCTGTGAGAATAACACTCATCACTTTTCTCAATATACAGGAAATGTTTTCACTGTTAATGGCAAGGCCCATAATACTTCCTGTTAGTACTTGTTCACTCTCTGTTTAAGCATCGTACCAGGTGGTAAAGCTGCATGCATTCTTAACCAGCTTCGTACACTGACCGCTTTTTCCCAGGAACAACCCCCCTCCCCACCAAACCCATTGGATGATGATAAAATTTGTGTAGCAGAAAGCACTTTTTGGAGATGATCTAGAAATCCCCTTGCCCTCTACTGTATTCATAAGAGCCCGCCATGGTCCCTGTGCTAAGCCAGATGAATTCAATCTACACCCGGCCACTCTATTTACATAACATCCGTTTTAATAGTACCTTCCCATCTATGTCAGGGTCTTCCTAGTGGTCTATTCCCTTCAGGCTTTACAATAAAAATTTTGTACATAATTTCTCTTCTCCCTCATGCAAGGAATGTGTGCAACGCGTTTCAACTTGATTTCGTCATTCTAAAAATATTTGGTGAAAGTACAACTTATGAAGAAGTTTCCTCAGTGTGCAGTTTTTTCTCTCCCCGTTCTCCTGTCCCTTGGGGGGGGGGGGGGGGGGCCCCCC
>NW_019061373.1:140397-185462 GCF_000696155.1 Zootermopsis nevadensis
CCGGATATTCTCTCATACATTCTCAATCTGTGGTCTTCCCCCTGACATGAGACCCATACAAAACAGTGGGTAAAATTAAGATATTTGGAGTCCTCGTGGAAGCGAAGGTAAAATTGTAGTTTTGCATGTTTTAATCTTCGAGGTTTAGGACGGAAGATTCTAAATGGCGTGGAAGTAAGCATTCCCCATATTAAATGTGCCCTTAATTTCTTGATGAATGCAATTTTGATTTATTTCCATCATTCTCAGATATTTTAACTTTTCCACATTGTGCAGGATTTATTTGATATCTTCGTATTATGATTTTGTCTTGCTGTCTGGTGACACGAGGTGAACAAATACTTCATTTGCTTTGCGTTTAATTCTAGAAGAAAATTATAAAGATATATTTTGCTTTTTTATGGTTTATTTACTGACGCTGTCAATGGCTTAGACTGTATCATAAGATTCTTAACGAATAATGAAGTACAAAGGATGTGAAGGAAGCAGTGGTGGCCTACTTTAAGGTACTTTCCTGGCATTGATTGGGACTGAGTAAAACAGTGAAAATCAATCTGGGCAACTGGCCTCTGGGCTGAGAATTTGACACTGGTCCTCCGAGACAGGAAGTAGCGGTGCTAACCGTCCACTGTTACATTTAGCGTCTAACTTAACATTTTTAAGAAAGAACTTGTTTTAGTTTTAATCTTGTTCAGTGAGAAATGTATGGAGCAGTGACGCGAACTGAAGTTGCAGGGAATTTACCAACCTTCTCTCACCTCACATCGTCTTCTAGAAATATTTATCGCTAAATCTAGTTGGAATTGAAGTGTTTGAAGAATTATGACCGTATTAATGTTAATACATTACTTTTTTTATTAATTCCAAAACTTTTCCTTGTTATAAACTATTAATTGTGAATATTAATTGGAAATAATGTCGACGGCAGTGGTCTTGGACAATTTTAATATATTTTTATGGTATGTCAGGAAGACAGAGGAAAACCACGAAAAAAACTGTTGGTATAATAGGTTTCTGAGCCCAGAACACAACCATGACACGTTAAAAGTATAAAAGATTTTCACTGCTATTAAAATTTTTAATTGTGGTATTTTAAAAACGTGGTTCTTGTTGCTAGAAATTATTTTGCTACATGTACAGAGACTGTTGACAGTAAAGTAAAGTCGAGCGGCTTACCTTCTGGAAGCTAGAAATTATTTTGCTACACGTACAGAGACTGTTGACAGTAAACTAAAGTCGAGCGGCTTACCTTCTGGAAGAAATTGATGCCAGTCGTAAGCAGCCGCTGCAGTGGGCTTAAGTTTTGGGAGTGAAGCTACACTTTTGAAAGTGACCACACCTAACGCGAAAACGCCCAACACAATCACAGAAAACACCTTCATTTTGCCAATAATTAGTGGCTTCTGGAACATTTCTGTGGCTGTGTTGTGTTTTATATGTGGTAATAAGGCAGTGTTAATGTCGATGTTGTCACGTGGGATGGCAGGTCGGTGCCTTCATCGGAGGGGGGGATAATAAGACGCCGAACACATGTGTGGTCTTGTGATCTGTCTCGGCGGATGGAAACGGATTTGATCGTCGACCACCTGTGCAATTACAAATTGTATCGTACACCGCCGGATTGGTTTTGTCTCCGTCCACAAGTAAATGTAACTTTGTAGCCCAAAGAAATTAGAATTTAGGGGGCACAAACTGTTACCATGCGCAAGCTCTCATTTCATTTTGGATATCAACTAAAACCTTCAGAGAGGAAGGGGGCACGAACAACACGTTCTTCTATATAACCTACGTTCCATGTTCGTCCGATGTTTCGTAAAAATATGAACATTTTATTTACGTTTGAATGGTTAAGGATTTATTTTTGGGGGCTTGAGAGTTTGGAAATAAGTTTAATTAGTTACTAATTTGTAGATGAGGTAAATATTCCCTGTATATATGCACTGCGCCTCTAAACACCACAACACTTAATATTGGCAAGCACGTAAAACAAGCAACTGTCAACAATGTATGTTAAAGTTTAAATTATGGAAGAATTAGCGGGTCGATTGGTAAGTAAGCTTTAATTGTTTACGGTAATTTATAATTCTCAGATCATTTAATAACCTCTACGAAATTTATCCATATTCCATGTTTCTGTTTCGAGCGTATCCCCTTGTAAATTATAATACATCTATCTAATATATACACACAGATATTTTACGTGAAGAATGCTCAATAAATTATTCATAATGCTTGTCCGGATAAATATCCACAACTGAACGAAACATTGGTGAATGGTAAATGAAATGAAGTAAGTGTCTTGCTGTTCTGAGGGAATCAGGTGGCTTATTATTCGTATCATTTACAATTTTCAAGACTTGCCGCAATAATGTCCTTCCCCATTGTTTCCATGCCCTTCACATTCCCCTTGTTATTTTGCCTCTGATGCAGCAGTGTCAGAACACAACATTAGATTTAAAATATTCGTTTCCCCTGGTTCCATTTTCAATGAGTTTTACTTTAAAGATTTGCACCATTGTTTGAACACATACTTGGTATGTTTGAACTTAGAAAGAACGTGCCAATGAAGAAGGCCAGTGAAATCAAATAGAGAATATATTTTTATAACGCATTATTAAAATGTATTATGACGTCACTGAAAAATGTGCATTCCAGAGTAAACGTATATTCCTGTCATCTGTTTAATGCCCCAGAGTTGTAGTTTGTTGTGTGTCGCTTCTAACGAAAGTAGAATTTTAGTTCAATTTCGTATATAGAAGGCATTAGGAATTAACAGTGTTACCAGATTTCGTATCCAAGTGTTGAGAGTGGCATTTTGTGAGTTTAGTTTCTTTATAGCGACACGTATAACACTTCCGGTTCCGTTGCTTCGATGTGGAAAAAGTTTGATTTTTCATTCGTATTTCGTATAGCGCTGGTACTGTTATGCAGAATTGATTTCATTACGACAGGGAAATTGATTATTCAGTTTTAATTTATTCATTACATGGTAATAATATGCATTTTGAGCAGAACTATGAAATATTAAATAGGGCGTTGTTATATTATGCATGTCAGTATCTTAAATAATGGATGCGTTACGCATTCAATTTGCGTGGACATTGTTGAGATCTGTAACACACTAAAAATAAATGAGTACAGGCAAAATCAGATATTGCAGAACAGTGTTTAATAAATTGTAACACACTAAAAATAAGTGAGTACATGCAAAAGCAGATATTGCAGAACAGTGTTTAATAAAACAATTCTAGTATGTGTTGTTTTTTTACATCGGTACCTTCAGTAGTGTAGGTGTGCAATATTTTAATGCATTTAATATTAGGCTTTAGCTGCTTTGGACTAGAATTACGATCGGTCAGAGGCCTGTGGCAGGGATACTAAGGATCGATTGTTATTATTACTATTCTCAATTTATCACTTTGAATAAGCAAGAATAGATTAAAGAACTTCTTTGTATAGTTCATTGAAGTTCTGTGAATGACAAAATTTGTTATAATTCCTGCATACATTTCTGAAGTTACTGCATAGCAGACGTCATTAATCTTGTTGTTGCCAACCGGCTTGTGACACAGGATTGATTACGAAATGAGAAGCATTTTTATTCACCGTTTGATCTCTTAGACACATGCTGTTTCATTATCATGCGCCATTTATTTTTATCTGTGTCGATAATCGTAACGGTACCTCAAACTGCCATCTGGAAATGTCGCTTATGTTCGACATTGATGGAAGAAATGCGTTTCTGGAATTTCGAAAGCTCCGCACACAGTTATCGAGGCCGAATTAATTTTAAGTCATGTTTTTGTAAGGTTGTGGGTAATTAGGAACAGAATTTAAGTGTATACTTAGATTAGTTTATCAATTACATTGGAACAAGACGATGATTTTGATTTCAGTGCTGGCCAGCTAACCAATCCATGAAAACCAGATGATTTATAGATTGTTAAAATAATTAGAAATGGGGAAACACTGATGTGCAGTATCGTATTGTCATAATCAAACAATGTAATTCTGTGCATCGAAGGTAAAAAAGGTCTTAATTGTTAATTCCGAGCATCGAAGGTAAAAAAGGTCTTAATTGCAATTTACACACTCTTATATCAGTTATTGTAATAAAATCCTTGAAGTACTGCATTCAGTCACTACTACCACGTGATACAGAATTAGGTACGGGGATTTATTAGTATTATTTACTACAATTTTGCTCTACTAAAAAAAATATGTAATTCAAATGATATCCTGCCATTTGGAATGGAGGCATATTCGAAAAGTCAGAGCATACACAACTGCTCTAGTATTAAAATTCTCCAACTTACTGTATGCGTAAGATTTGAGGTTTTCACAGCAGTGAATATGAAGTCACATCGACCAGACTACGCAGCGCAACAACCCAGAAGACAGAAATCTTCTTAACTGTATGTGATTTGTTTGCTTATGGATTGTTTTTTGTTTAATGTTTTTCATCTAGAAGGTGCACCAGATTCTAAGCCAGTGAATACGGTGGAAATGTTGAAGTCCCAAGATTATTTTCAGACTGAATTATTAGAAATCCCGCATACTTCAGGATTATGAGTTGTATGAATATGTAGGAGATTTTTTAAAATCAACCTTAAATGAAGTTTCTTCGAACGCAGAAGACCCAGGTCAGTAGATCAGTTGTTGGCAGAAATGCATTGTAATAAAGTGTGAGATGCATTCCTCGGACAAATACCAATATGGCATCTTAAAAGAAGAGTCGTGATGTCTTCTGCACTTCTCTTAATTCTTTATTAATACTTTTTACAGTATATCATGTAATTATACATAATCTCAGTAGTTGGTACACACAATAGAATAACACACATTTATAACCTGTTTTCCGAGATGAGAATATAACTTTCACGAAGTATTTTTGTGTGAGGTGTTAAATTTTATGTGGTATGGCCGTCTTCTGTCTTCGTACTCACTGCCGTGAGGACTTCAAATCCTCTTTATGTGGTATGTTAAAAAAACTGTGCAACTTTTGAAAGGTATTAGTCAAAAAAACAACATTACAACCACACAAAGTCAGTGTGTAGCTTCGGGTTTGACGGTGATAATTGATGAACCACGTGAAATGTGATATAAAGATCTTGCCTACAAATTCTGTTTTAGATATATTTTACATGTCAGCCATTACAAACATGGTGGCGGTTCAAACCTTTAAGGTTATAGTTGACAAATTTATTGTAGTCGGAACCTGTAATATTTGGATCACCTAATTGTAAAATTATTGATCTGTGGTTCCTGCTAACCTCGCCAAATAGATTGAAACATCTGAAAAGAAGTAGACATAAGTTCTTCTCAGTTCTTACTCCTAACTGAATTCCTTTGAAGTTATTCTATGTTTATTTTGGGTGGTAGCTTCTGTTTATTTCCAATAAGGCATTGGCCTAGCCAGATTGGTCGAGGGGGAGAGGTCAGACTAAGACAGGTACCCTGGTCCTCCAGGTTGGGGGTTGGTCGCAAGGCTAACAACCTTGCAACATAAAAAGGAAGATGTTTCGAAACCTCGATCAAAGCCTCGGACAGACGGACCTAACAGAGGACCAAATGGAAGAGGAGAATTGAGGAGGCCATGAACCGAATACGGACCGGAGAGCCATAGAAGAAGAAGAAGAAGAAGAAGAAGAAGATTGGCATTGAGTGGTTGAAGTTACCGGACTGCTTAGCTGTGTCAAACTCATCACACCTGGTAGTTGGATCTCTAACATATTCCTTCTTCGGAATACTAACAGGGACAGAATGTCTAAAAATCAGAAAGCAAATATCATTGTCCTCACTCTCTCACTAATATTATATGATAGTTTATTCTATTTTATTGTCAGACTAAATATGTGATTAAAATATATTTTCACAAAAAATGGAAGGTCACAAAACAGAAGATGCACTGTTATAGTTTTGTAATTTATTTTATTGGTTTCCCAGGCAAAGGAAACAACAAGGAAGCCTGTATCAGCATCTGATCTTAGTCTTGATCCAATTCTTGAAATGAGTGTGAAGAATTTCATAGCAATAACTTGCAACCTGTTGCCATCCACTCCGTTTTTTGAGTTTCTTTGCTTATGCATTCACTGCCTTTGATGTGCTTGATGTGTATGACAAAGGAAAAACCTGCTCTTTGAATGTGAACGAACTAAGGGTATGGCTATCTGCCTTGAAGCAGAAGTATGTGGTATGTTATTAAGTAATAAAATTTAAGTAATAAATCCCGAGCCTCGTTGTTTTCTTAATACTAAAATTGAAGCGTAGAAAGTAAATTTGGTAAGGATGGCCACTCTTTGGGCCAAAATGTAACATGGTTTCTCAAATCCATTCACATATTTCATCCCCTAAAGTACTGTTAAATGTGTGGACAAAATGTAAAATTTTTGGTAATAAATAAGAGTTCATACGCAAGATGAAAAGTGATAAACAGTTGGCAATAAAGCTTCCATTTTATTCATCAAATATTTATAATAGCACTTATTTTCAACAAAAATGTGTAACTTGTGTGCACATTTCTAGCGCCATCTAAACACAGTAACATTTCCGATATACTGAGAATATGACTTAGCCATTTAAAATGAAAACAATCTTTGGTTACATTTTATATTCATAGTAATATTCCATAAATATGTATTTTTACAAATATGGAAATATTTAGGCTAATGGACCTTGAATCTTTAAAAATAGGAAAGTGACTTTTAGGCACTTAAAACAGCCAAAAATAAGGCCCCAAAAAGGCACATAATTTCCAACAGAAAGCATTATAACGCGTTTGTCATGCATTATTCATGTCCCCATAGTCTGTAGAACCTTTTGTTACATTTGGCAAATAAACAATGATACATGTGTGTTCACTAGACATGTTATGATTTATCTATTAAAATTTCCATTCCACTTGCAGAATTAAAAGGAACGGGAAAACATGGACCAAAGTTAGTGAACAGAATTTTTAAATAAAATGGCAGTTTTAACAGTTGCATCCATGCAGTGGATTGAGATGTCAACAAATACATTTAAACGTGCTATGAAAACAATATTACTGTGTTTTTAATATACTGAAATATATTTTAATCTATCATATATATATTAAGAAAAGTCACTTCAAAAGCTCCAAGGTCTACCAACCTTTTACATCTATTAAACTAATTTATAACATAATTTGTATCACTTTACATAAAATTTTGCATGCAACATGTAGTTGTCATAGTTTTAGAATGTCTTATCTATTTTTATTATAGATTTTTCAGAAGTAAAATATTTAAGAGTATATATAAATTTATTCTTGGGTTATATATCAACACTCTTCAGCTGCACAGGTTATAGAGCAAGTGATAGGACATTTATGAAAGATTAATTAGAAAGGATGTGAAAGGAAGCTGTCATGGTCTTCATAAGATTCTACTCCAGCATTTGCCTGGAGAGATTAGGAAAAACAAAAAGAAACTTAGTTATGGCAGCTGTTCTCTATGCTCAGACTCTCTCTGTACTAGTCCTTGAATGTTTAATCTAAACTTCTTTCAACTCTGAACAGGTATCAGCAGACAGCTATTTCAATTTTATTGGATGCAGTTATATTGAGTATAATTTTTTACGATAACTACATATAAGAACAATTATCCTAAATATATAATGCAGAATTTGTTAAACATGAAATTACATCAGTTATTTAAGGCACACATTTCTTAAAAGTGTCACATAACATACATATATATGTATTTCTAAATGTAATTATCCTGCGAGTACGTGAATTGATTTGCTGATGATGTGCATTTCACTCATTATGATGGGAAACTACATATTAAAAATGTTAATAACTTGTAACATGCAAATCTGGTAGCTTTATCTTCATCGAAACAATTTGGATCAGTTTTCTATTATCCAGGATAATCGGAGATATCACAGAAATTTATTTTATGAGGAAGAATCTCATCCCTTTGTCCACTGATACGCAAACAGCAGTACTAATTCCTTAACCTAAAGTATGATTTTCTTTTTGGGTATTTAACATGAAAAACTGTCCATGAGAGTACATGCTGATTGTATATACACTACACACATTTTGGGAAATGTTATTGTTAGTGAAAATGTAGTTAAAAGTTACAGCTTTCCTTGCTTCAAAGAAAATGAACACCTTGATTTCTTCCCCCATTTTAGGGATATTTTTTTTTGCAACAGTGTCTTCACTGTAACAAAGTCATTTTGATCTGTTTGAAGGGATTTCAGTGAAGTATGGTTATTTTTGGTAATGATTTAAAATTTGTAAAAGAAATTTAATTTTGGTTTAAATTCCAAATAAAAGATTACTTTTCATGAAAACTGAAATACATGTTTAGCTGTATTTCAGTAATTATTGTGTAAATAAAAAATGTTTGAGGTGGAAGTTTAAAAAACAACCATTTTTATGAATTTGTTGTGTAAGGTACATTTTCATCTTACAGCACATAGTTTATCAGATAGTAACAAACAAATTCTAAAGTGGTCTTCACGGATGTATGCGTGTATAAGAATACGCCTATTTGTGACACACTGCTTGCATAACAGATTGCAAATGGTCATGATGCTAATGTCATTAATTCCCTGTACCCTGTCATTCATTGCCGTATATGAAATTATATAAATTTATATTTTGTAGTTATGTGATTAATCTGTGACCTTGTACTTATGTATGTTAAAATAATCCTTTAAAGCCAGTGGTAACTATGTGTACCACCTGATTTAATAATAAGTAATTCTGCATTCTGTTCAGAGGTTGTTTATGGGCTCAATGTGATCCTCAGAATAAACCAATTATTTTATTAAAACAGTATTAGCAAACTGATCTTTGTAACAGCGAGATGTTGCATTTTCTTTGAAGGAAGGACTGAATGTTTAAATATTATTTGTCTGAGCTTTAGCATCAAAGGATTGATGCCTTGTTAAGTTCAACAGAGATACATGTTACCATCAGTGTTTTTCGTAATGCACTTTGTTTCCACTTGTTATGAAGTCAAAATAAGTATGACACAAACAGTGTAAAATGAAATATACAAAATATAGTTTCATATACAGTAAAGGAAGAATTACATATTGAGAACATAGAAAATATCCATTCGAAGCCTACAACTTTGAAATTATCTGTTTCAGAGTATAATACACGGAAATCTTATGTAGGTGACTCCACGACTAGAAAACTTGGAATGGACAGAAAATTAGCAAGACACAAAAATAGTTCTATAAGTAATAGAAAAACAAAACTATTTGCTACTTATCTTTATCATACACTTTCATGCTGATCCAACTATAATACAATGTTATTATTAGTTTCCTTCACAGAAAATTAAAGTTATGGAACTTACGTTTTTCTCACACGTGACGTATGTGTAATATGAAAAGAATGTTAGGAGTAATAAGTAAATTGTTACTTTTTTTCTTCTTCTCCTTCTTCCTCCATAGTGAGGGAATCATAATTAACCTTCTGGCTAAATTCAAGCTCTTCGCACATTTGCGTTATTGTCTAAAATTGCCAAAGTCATCAAGTACGATAGTTTTGGGTTGCTTTGTACACAACAGCGAGATGTCAGTAAATTCCAGTGTATGGCTTGGCCGTCATGTTTCTGATTTTTAGTAAATATTATGACTGGCTAAGATGAACTCCTATTAATGCAGAAATTATTTTCGTCCTAACTGCTGATATAATTTATATGTAGCAATTATGCTCTATACCTCCTATAAGAAAGCAATATATTTGTGAAACTGCCAAATTTTTCACTTTTTTGATCACTCCTTACAAGGTGTTCCATATGCATGCGTAAGCCGTACATAATTCTGTTAAATATTTTTATACATTTTGTCTTAGAAATATGACCTATGAGCTTTATAAAACCAGGGTAATATCCAAGATTTTAATTTGACATAATTAAAAGTTAGTTCCTGAACATGGAGGGTAAAGAAAAATTAGTTGTGCTTTTATAGTTTTAGTAAACTTGTTCCATTTCTATTGTTTAATGTCTAAGGGCACTTCAGATATTGTGTACGTAGGCTGTGTCTAAAAATTACGTGAGTTTCCTGCATGATACAAGTTGCATTCCATACCATCAAAATCTAACTAAGGAGCAGTAGAAAATTCTGCTGTTTGTCTCATTAGATAAAAATATCTGAGATCCCTAATCTAAATGGTTAGTTAACATTTACTGTGGTTGTTTGGGTTGTGTTGCGATGAATTCTTGTTGTTGGTTGCCAGTGTTCCTCTGAAACATTGGTACCCGCTTACCAGACGACATGGCATCACAAGCCCAGAATACTTCAATTCACATTTTCACTGCCATGGAAAACTTATACTATCTCAATAATAAAACTATGTTACTTTTGCATTAAATAAAAGAAATTAAAAATAGTCATTTTACAAAATCTAACTGCTGCATTTGAATGAGAAGTGAGCGATTGCTCCTATTTTGTGTAACATTATAATGCTTTGGCATCATTTAAATATAAATATTTGTTTTAATGGCAGAAATTGTAATATTTTGTGAACATTCACAAAAAAAAAACATTGTCACAGCCTTCCTAAATCATATTTATTTTCTTAACAACAAAAACGTGAGAAATATTTTATATATACATATTTCAGCACTTTGTCTCCTGGTGTAAGATTAAGTATATATTTCACTTCTTATTCCCTTGGAAGAATAACCACTGGCATAAAATTAGTAAATTAAAGCTATGTGTATGTAGATCCTATATTTTGCTGTAATTTCAATAGTGAGATTGGACAATATGAATTACTTAAGAAAGAATCACTTTATTTTTTATACCTGAGTCAGAGTGTATGTGGCTTAAATTTAATAGTTTTCTGTCACTTGTAATGCATCATTTTGAAAACGTTTACCCAAGAGATCGGTACAATAACAGTAAAGTTGCATGATTGTGTCAGTTATGCAATGTGATTGATTTCCATACCTGTTTATCCTGTTTACATCTCCCACTGTGTTACCTCGTTTGCTCCAAGCATCGACCTCCAGAGTGCCTTCAAGCAGTGCATCGCTAGGCATCACCTGCACCATCACCCTGTACAGAACCCTAAATCCCTTCGGTTGTGCGACCTGAGGTCCGAGAGCCAACATCTGTGCGCTTAGAATGTGCTTTAAGTTTAGAGGAGAACACAGTCCTCGGTTGATGGCGTCTCCTAGAAGGTCAGAATTTATGTAAGCCACCAGATCCCTTGCTGCAGTCTTCACTCTCTCATCATTGGAATTCAGCTGTGTTTCTCTTGCACATATACAATACTCATCTGGTATCCCAGCTTGTTCACAAGTTCGATTTTTTGATATCCATCTAAATGGTGAACTGCCGATGGTCCCATAACGTTGGACCAAGGATTTCTTGCCCAGATTGTTGTGAGCTAAGTCCATCAGCATTTCATAGAAGTCAAACCTGCAACAGGTTAAAATAGTTCTGTATATCACAGCTTGATGCCTTAGTGTAAGAAGGGAAGGGAAGGGAAGGGAAGGAAATGTCTGAAATCTGCAAATTTGACTGGACGATATTCACATCCAATAATCTGTGCTAGGGCCACTTAAGGCACACTACTGAAAGGAATACACATGCACCAAAAGTGCCTTTAATGGTGTCTAGACCTGCGACTGCTCACGTTATAATTTTGAAATCCGTTAACATTGCATGCTGTCATCCTGACTTTTAAATTGATATTATAAGGAAATGAAAGTTTGTGTTTTCATGTTTGTGAGTGCCCAATAATATTAACGTATGTCTCGAATCTCAGCTTTCAACATTCAAAAGTAAAGACTGCATTTTAAGAGACCAATGTGTGGTTAACAAGGACTCTAAAGGTTAATTCTTCTCTTGCAAACTTGTGGGCTGATTGATGTTCAGTGTAATTTGCTAATGTGTTGCGTGTCGACAGATTTTCCAAAAGTGTGCTAATTTAGAAAAGCTATTTAAAACATGTATCTTGCTTTCTCTTTCTAGCAGATGGTTCACAACGTCGAGGATGAAAGGCGGAAGAAAGATGTCATTACTTAGTGGCAGAGAGAAGCAGTGTGAATGTTTTGTTTATCACTTTCTAGAAGATAACGGGAGACATAATTTATAGTACAGTAAAACTGCTTTATATTTATCATTCATTGTTAAACCTCTTTGGCATGACGTAAAACAAATTTTGAAGTTGTTATGCTTGTGAAGATGTTGATCATGGTCCTTTGGGTTGTGGTACCACGCAGTTACCAACATTCCTCCAAAATGTTTGTTGACATCCTGCAGTATCACACTAAGTTACAACCCAGAATATCATGATTGAGAACTAAAAGGAACTTTGCAATTGGTCTTTTGTACAGTTTCTGTAAACACTTTAGCTTTTTATGTGTTGGATATGTTATATGTTAGTTACCTGTTGTTGAATTACTATATACATTCTGCAGTCAACTGTGCAATGTTTTTAATTTATTTTTTATATTTTGCTAGGTATGTGTGATATAAATCATATTGTATCTGGCAATAAAAATTGCAGTATCTGATATAAATACTGTTTTTGCTGTGTGCTGAATAAAAATTCTATCTTGCTATTTATGCGTGTTGTTTTTCAGCCTGTATGAAATCAGAAAGCAGATCTCTAGGGCAGTAGTTCAACTTCATACACACCAGCTCAGAAGATTGTTCTGGTTCTGCTTCAGTCCTGCCACAAGGTGCGGGAATCTGCGTTTGAAGTCTCGTGGCAGTGACACAGCAAGGAACGGCATGCGCTCCTCCACCCGTCCGATTTCTGTCTTTCGCAGTCCACTAAACCGATTACCGTGGTCTCCCAACACCATTACAATGGTGTTGTTGAGTTGTCCTTCACGTTGCATCTTGAGGAACATCTTCTCAAAATCTGAGTCTGCTACCTGCACCTCATTGAGATCATCATGACTGAGAAGTGTCAAGAACGCAAAGGCAAAATATCGATGATTTTTCATCCTTGCTGCAAACTGTTCGATGTAATCAAGAAGATACAAGTGTTTTGGTGTATTACCATAACATCGCGAGTCTTTTGATTTAAAACTATTGATACTGTTCATAGCAAGCCAAAATGGACGCACATAATAATCTGTTGGAGGGTCTTTGAAACCTGAAGCGTGAAAGTTAAAGATTGTCAAACTTGGGCTGTCTTCGTTATACATTGTAGCATATCCGCTATCTCTGAATGAGTCCCATACCAGAGGAATATCATCAAAGTAGGAAGGTCTAACTACTGAGAGGAAATTGGTTTTATTGTTCCGTTTATGAACATTAATTCCAGATAACAGTGCCATCATATTTGGGAAAGTGTTATCACCAGTTTTGGTCATACCTTTAAAAACTATGGCACCAAGAACATCGGTAAGAAAATGGTACGTTTTTGGAAGCTGACGGATGAAATTCAGGCGTGACATGGAGTCCAGCCCAAATATGAGGACACTGGGGTGATTAATGTCACCATCACTCTGTCTTCTGGAGGATTTATAAAGTTCTGCTGATGGAGGAGGCACATATGCGTGTCCAGTTTCATAAACCAACTTCGCTGTCTTTAAGAAGCACCTTGCTAGAACAAATGCAGATGAATGGATTTTTTCAGTTTCTTTAAACATCCGTGCAACTCCTAAAGAGAACTTATTGTCTGATTTATTTGTACGGAAAATCTCGGAGTAGTGACATTCATAGTCACTTTCTTTGTGACCGCTGTTCTTTATGGTTGTCTTGTTAAGATGGATGTAGCCATCAGAATCCAGGTATGTGAGGTAGAGTTGGGGCTCGCCACACCGGATAATTGACGACGTAGACAGGTATTTTTTAACACGTGGATCATTTGGATCGTATTCTGGTATTATGCACTGAAACTCATTTGCATTGCAAGCCATGTCTTCCATATGAAGCTTATAGAACTCCATTTCTACAAATGTTACGTACGTGTCGTATATTATGAAAGGCGAGTATCCCAGAAACATTAACAGTGTTACGTAACACGCCATTTTCTTAGTTAAACAGCGAGATGAATGTCTAATTAGCGGCTTCAAAGTCATTTTGTTTTGAATTAAGTCGTGATGTATCACCTGGCCCTACAAAAAGAAAAATTTTATGATAACAATGAGGTTTTAAAAATGTAAGCACTTGAAATCCTGCAGACATGAAAACATTCCTTTGAAAATTTTTAAAGTAGGCATGAAGTGCGTGGGTAATCAGAAATCTCTTACGTTTGTCACGTGCTGATAGCCGACTATTTTTCGTTTGATGCCGTATTGTATTTTCTTCATAATTTAATATTATCATGAATTGGGTTATAAACTGAGTTTAAATTTACCCACATCATTTTCATTAGTTTTCCATATTATCTGACATTTTTGATTACCTCACTGTCCTCCAATCCCATTTAGGTCGGACAATTTGGACTGTTCTGAGGCATCATCCCATTTATAAAGTGTGCTGACTATAAATTTGAATGTCAGATGATTATGTTATAAAGAGAACTGGAATATTGGCTTTTAAAGAGAATTGCCATCCATTACTCTGGAGAAATTACGTAAAAAGGGACTAGATTTAATGTTACTTTTTACTGTGCAGTGAAAAAGCATAAAAAGTCCTTGGCACTAATTATTTAATTTTTTGAAAATTGTCCATGTTTTTATAGAACATAATGGTTTATCCCAATCCTAACCTGAAAGATCTCAAAGATCGGTTTGTATATTATCCTATGAGTTCTGTTTCAGTCTCCCATGCTAATTTTTCCCCCATAATGTGTTACTACATAAATATTGTATGCACGTCTTGTTTCTCCATGTCCTACCTTCTCAGTCTTTTGGATTTAATCACTCAGTACTAATTGAAGAGTTTACTTTCGATCCTATTTATGATATGCATATGTCCAATAAAAACAGTTTATAATAGCAAACGTAGGTTCTAGACGTTGTGAGTTAATACCTGATTTATATCTTGAAATATGTATTCCGATCCTTCCCATATACTTCGTACATAATAATAATGCTCTCGTTAATATGACATTTATAACCTCTTAGTTGATTTAAAGTTGTCAAATAAACACACAAATATTTTATTAGGTGTGTTTATATATTCATTTATGGTAACATTAATGTATTTTTGTTTTAAATTTACATATAAAGACAATTTTATTTCCGTTTCGCTGCGTTTTATTGACCTTCGGTTTAGACCATTCGGCCAATGTAACTATCGCAACGTCACATAAATTTACCGCGTAAACAACGGAATAACGAAGTCGATCATTATCCCATCTTACGGCGCGTTTTTCAAGTAGGCCTAATATGAAATGGTAGTCGGTGTCAGTAATATTTCAGCATAGTTTCCGTGAATTGTGCTTCGTTCACAACATTTTGACAGTCCAGAGTGAGAGAGAAGATTCTGTATTGTCTGTGAAGCTGGGAACACTAGTGTCTGCAGAATATTACTCTTTCACGGAACAAACTTTATGGCGAACATAACCTTTTTGTTTTCGGTTCATTTAGCTGGCTGCTATGATGGTAAGTACAAAATATAATAATGGGTTCCTTCCCTAAGGATATTGTATTTTTATCGGTTCGTGCAGTTTTGAAACAATATAAATTTCACGATCATCTTAAATGCCTCTAATATCAAGTGATATGTGTTATAGTAAATAAAACATATTTAACATTGTCTTCCGAATACAGACTTACTACTGCACATTGGTACCAACTTCCTGCAAACTTCTGTACCTATTTAATTGTACTATATAAACCTTCACACAGAACGTTTTCTAATGTTAAAAATGTTGTACATCACCAGTTAATATATGTTTTTTTAACAAAAATTGTCCGCATAGGCAAATTGTGCAACTGCTAGTCACACAATTAACAAATTTCTTCTTGTTATAATACTTAAATGTATCCCACTTCCGAGGGTTTCGTATTCAGATATATACATACTCAGGTTCTGTTCATAAACTGCCGTTGTGTTCAGATTTATATTAATCGACTAGGACTACATTTCATAAATTCAGGTAATATCTTCTGAAAATGTTTTACGAATGCAACAAAATTTTCATTACACACCGACTTAAGAATCACGATAATAAAACATCATCAAGCATTATATGAACAAAACATGGTATTTCACAGAAAATAAGAGCTAATATTTTCTTCGTTTATCCAAGTTTTAAAAGTTCAGGAAGAAAGCCAAAGAGGCGCCACACATCAATTAATCATTTTATGCCTTCTGTCATTAAACAGCGCTTCCGTCGATAAAGAAATTAGCCGGAAGAAATTACTTAATTTGATGTACAGACC
The DNA here is from genome assembly GCF_000696155.1 of Zootermopsis nevadensis. The sequence goes on from NW_019061373.1 coordinate 156,687, forward strand.
GTTTGAATTTCTCTCGACCGGATTATAGTTTCGTGGTATTGTCGTTCACTGCTAGTGAGCAACTGCTTCACGACACAGCTTCAGCGCCTACCGCAATGACAACAAAGCTGTGAGCATGCACGAAAACACGGCTTAGTGGATCGATATATTCAGTAGTCGTATATTCCGAGCAAGAAGAAATGCATAGAATACAGCAAATCCTGTCTCAAACGGAGAAATCTTTAGCAATGAACCATGCCTTTTGGAATTTATCCGAAAATTAACATTCCTATCACAGACTGGGGCCAATTACTCCAAAATGTCGACAGGACATGTGAAAAATAGATTTATGGATAATCCTAGAAAAGGGAGAAATACAAATAAAAATTTGTACTGATCCCTAAGTGTTACGTGTAGCACGAATTTCTGACAAGTTATTACCTGATTTGGTAAATTTTCATGCTGTGTTTGGCCAGACGAGCTTTTACCATTTCATCTCTTAAGACATGCCACTTGAATTAATAACAACTTATCATAATATTGGCCTGTTCTATAATCGATTCTTACAAAAGTAGATATTAAAGAGTTGCTTTCTGTACTTAAGTGTCTTTCTTTAATATCCCAGTTTCAATCTTAAGACGTGCTTACGGATATTAAAGCCTCGTATTTTGTCTCGATAAATAAATTCCTCACTGCATTATGTGACGCCACAGTTCTGTAATTCTGGTGTCAGTTGAGGGAACCATTGTCTGTCAGCGTTTCCTGGAAAACTGACATATGGCTTTTGAGAGCTGAATATTTTTAGCCTCACGCGCAAGGCCATAAAACCAGTAGAACATTGTCAGAGCCAGATATTTTAATGCGAACCTTTACATCATTCCAGCAAACTCGTGCTCTTGAGCGTTAATGGAATAAAATGTAGAATCAAAGAAGTGGCTCACTTTAAGGGTCACGTGATCAATAATAAAAGAGGCCAAGAATAAACGTATATAATCGATTGTAACTGGTAAATATAAAGGAGATTCTTCGTGGTAGAGTCGATGATAAATGAACATTTGACAGTAGTACAGTCAGGAAGATAAAACCGATATTATAACAACCGCGTACTTGAATTAAGTCAGCTTAAGTTTAGTTCCGTGTACATAAGTCAATCTGCAGTAGCCTGCAGGTTAATGTAAGTGACTGTTAATTATTTCATATGAATGCACGGAAACTGGGATATTTCAAACAGCACAAGTGGACCAGACTGACCCAAACTTAAAGGCGATTATGGCCAAAAGCAGAGTTGTCGGAAAAAAAAGGGGTAACTGGACTCAAAGAAATTTAAATTCTTTATTTACACACCCGAAAGCAGTGGGTGTCACTGAAGGCCGATATATGGAACGAATTGTAGTTCAGAGCTGTTATAACACTTTAAATTATGTCAAGTCTGTTAACATCGTAAACGAAAGTTCGGTTGAATTCATTTGTTTTTGTTTTTTTCTATATTTTTGGATCATTCTGCACAGTACTCAGTTGCCATAAACAGGATCGATCTACCATGTCGATAGCTATCAAACGATATAACCGTTCTTGATGCCTGGCCGTAATGAAGCATTTTGTTGTGTCCGGATGATGGAAAGTTACCCCAAACTTAGAATCGATTTTATGGGACGGCTGGTCATCTTACGTCACGCTCCTTGCAAGCGCTCAGCTGTTTTGGATTTTTAATCAGAAACTCAGTGTTTCAGAGCTAACTGAAGCACTTCAGATCCTCAGACTCTGAACTTGGGCAATACGAAGTAACAAATGGCTCGAGAAAATCGTATTATGACGAAGTTGAAATCTGTGCTTATGATAATACGAGGTTGGTTAAGTTAAGAAGGCTTACATGGGTGTGGCATGTGGTACAAATGATGGGAAACCCCAAAATAAGAAACCAATACGGACGTAGATTAGCGGGATAATATTAAAACTGATCACGGAGAGCTACGGTGAGGTTTCGGACTGACCTGGGTAGGATAGGATCTAATTGTGAACACAATAATTCGATAAATTCTCGTGTTTCATGACAGTTGAGAATTTCCCATTCAGCTGAGCGACCATCAGCTCCTGAAGGAATTCGCATCGCGCGATAGATCAGTCTAGGGTTTGTTTTAGTAGCAGATCTACGTCCTTGGGCCAGACCGACAGCCCTTCGTGTTACAGAGACCACGCCTTCGGATAAGCGATTAAGTAGGTGAAGTCTGTCGTAAATACTTCATGATCGTAAATGATTTTCAGCCACACCTTCAGTTCATGGAACTGTCATACCAATTGGACGCTTTGTGTATAGTGCCTCCATCGTCAGGGCGATAATTACGGCAATAAAGACCTCTGAAACGTCAGCCAATTTCTACGAGTTTACGCGGCGCAACATTCCACAAGACAGTAATGTTTTGTGCTTGAAAGCCCCTGAAATCTCACCAGTAATTGGTAAATGCCAAGTTTTCCGTGACATTTTACTCTGCATCACAGTTGCATGAAATCGTACATGCACATCTCTGGGCCTGTCTCTGTGTGATATAATTATTAATTTATAATTTTTTACCAGCTTCGGCGTTCAAGAGAAGTGGACACCATATTGACTCACGAAATCATTTCAAGGAAACCGTAATTCATAAATTCGCCAGAGAACTCTTCGTACCGGCTCCTGCAATCCGCTGGAAACAAATGAGACAATTTCGGGTTGCACAACTCCTATCGTACTCAGTACGCTTCTCTCTCCACGAACCCTGAAGACGGAGACAACATGTTTCTCCGAAATACCGTCATCTACACGGAGCCAAAACCCAGAATAACATTATCTTCCTTAAAGCCTTGAAAACCTCGGTTCTCACTGTCAGGCATTGGTTAATATTAATCCAAAGAAAAACTTTGTTGTTGAATGATTAAATTCCGGATGTGTGTGTGTGTGTGTGGAGCGGAAATGAACAGACGAGGAACGCTAAGTGCCACGAGAAAATCGCAATCACACGTCGGCCCACACTAGTTAAAATGCTATGAGTTTGGAGCAGGAAAATGGCGCTCATAGGCACTTACTGTGCCTCATCGTCAGTTTTTGTTATGTCCGTGCCATGCATGTTCTGAATACAAAGCGAGACCTTCAGCATTTCAGTCATCCGTACATCGAATATGTCGTATTTTATAGTTCCTGAACGTATGCGTTCGTTTCCGTCCGCTTGTACCAAACTCCGACCGTACGAGCGAATGCGATAAATCGGAGTAGGCTTATACAGACAACAGGAGATGTCAAGTTGGCAGAAGGACGGCTGGCAGTGTCAATATGACAAGTGTCAAGTAGAACAGAATTGTACAGAAAACCGAGTTGAGCCCGAATGGTTCCTGCTATTTTCCTCAGTCTTTCCATGCAATGGCATTACTAATTTAAATTAGGCCACGGTATTTTAGTTTAGTATCATTTACAATTCATTAATCGCTAAATCATTCGACGTGTATGCTATCGTTAAATAAAGCACAAATAGATAACCCGTACGTTATATTAAACTCCAATGCCACTGTGATTCTTAGTCACAAAGTCGGATGTATGAATACGCTACACAGTAAAGGATCGATCCCTGAAGATGGTGGCAGTATGTTTCTCCGAAACGTTGGTGTCTACCTAAAAGTCTAAAAGGTGTTACAACACAAAATATCAACATCGATACCTTTTGGTTGTTATTATTTTACGAAACTCCCTTTTGATATCTTCTTAGGTTATGTAGGATCAAAATGTAGGAGGGCTAAACGTCTAACGAGCGGCTGCTGTTTGCAGTGTTAGCCGAAACGACGGAATTCGACAGATGACATAATTCACGAAACCTGAAACCATGGAACGCGCCAAACGCGGATTCAAGTATCCGCAGATTTTAATTTGTGTGCGGAAGGAGAAATGACTGAGAGGCAGCTGTTCAAAAAATCAGCCCCTAGGGTTCTTGGCAACCAGTTCAACACTGCGTTCCATATTTCGAGTCGGAGCCTCCTTTCATTCGCATCTTACATCCTGTCCATATGCTGCCGCATCTCATTTTCGTCTTACAAATAGGGCATCATTTCGTGTGCCACCCTGTATATTGATAATGAGGCAAAGGTGTCTCACTATTCGCCATGTAGGCGCTTGGGGGGTTATTGTAGATCTTCTGCATACTTCGCCTTTCTAAGATGTGTGTTTAGACGTCAGAAGACAGTCTACATCCTGTAATTCTTCTTCAATTACTGTCCACAGACCAGGAGAAAAGCCCTGGTGGGTGCAGGGGGAATGTTACTTATCAGCTGGACTAGAGGGCTGCTATTGGTGGGAAGTGCGATACGTCAGAGTTTAAGGCTACTGCACACAGACTGAAAACATCAAGCAGTTAAGAGTAACGTGTAGTGAGCGCACTTTTAATGTGTTCTGTGGGTGTTGCGATAATATTCTAGATTAAATCGCTGTGCCACTGTGAGGTAATCTTAAAGCTGTACCCATTAGAACACATGAAAGCCTGTCGTCTGTTGTTCGTTCGGTGGTTGTGGAACGAATGCTTTTAGGATCGGTCGTCACTCACCGCGAAATCTTGCGCATGCGCGTATATCGAATTCCTAGCAGGGATTTTCTCCTGTTCTGTGTTCTGTGGGTGTTGCGATAATATTCTAGATTAAATCGCTGTGCCGCTGTGAGGTAATCTTAAGGCTGTACCCATTAGAACACATGAAAGCCTGTCGTCTGTTGTTCGTTCGGTGGTTGTGGAACGAATGCTTTTAGGATCGGTCGTCACTCACCGCGAAATCTTGCGCATGCGCGTATATCGAATTCCTAGCAGGGATTTTCTCCTGACAATTCGCCTTGTCTTGCGGCAACTTCTCTGACACCTGGGTTATGCGTGTGCAACGAAAATTAGGCTTCAGGCGCGCATGCGTACGAGACGAGGGAAATCAGTTACAGGTCGACTCGTAAGGCTCGATGCACACGAGCGAGAAAATGTCGCGCGAGCTTCCCGAAAATAACTCGCTCGTGTGCATCAAGCCTAACGGACCATTCTACCTTCGGTTTGCCGAGAGACTGCGTCATGCCATCTTCCCACAAAAGGCTGAGAAATATCGTAAGGTGTCTCATTTTTAACAGTCGTGGCAAGGCAGACCTGATTCTGAAAATTTCTATATTTCTTTTCTGTTGTTACGACAATTGAATTTCTCGATCTTACAGTTGGGCTTTTCCCTGTTTTAGGTTATACTAGGGCAGAACGCTCCTTTGTAACACGCAACCAACCTTGTGTAAGAAACTAAACTAACCGCCTCGAATTGACGGTTAAAACAATAGGGGGTTGGTTGCGTTTTGAAATCTTAAGTAACATGCTAAACTAACTGCCCTTCGGGGGGTTAGCTAAGTGTCTCATTCAAGTGTTTTATCCCTTGAGTAAGAAACTAAACTAACTCCCCCCCCCCCTAGGTTCTTCCTAGTTTTCCTCAGTACCTCCAGGCAAATGCCGGGACAGTACATTAAATTAGGCCACGACCACTTCAGCATCCTTTCCAATTCATTATTTACTTGCATCATCTTATTTTTGAGGTTATATAGTCTGAGCTACTGATAAAGCGTAGTTTAATAAACTGTAACAATTTCTAAATCTCTACAATAGAGGGGGCACAGTCTAGAATCATGCCACAAAATGCCACCATTGCGCAAATGTTCTGTCTGACCGCTTGAAGCGCTAGTGAGCAGCACCAGCAGTGTTGACGTCTCCAGCGACACTGCATCAACGGTTTAGTAACGGGAAAACATTTACATTGTTCTTGATTGTTGTGACATTACAAAAGTAGTTTAAGTTTCATTTGTGTCGTGCTGAACATAAGGTATAACATTAAAAATGATATGAAAATTGAAATTGTAAGTACTAAGTCTATTACAGTAAGTCTAACGTTAACTTATCTTAAATTAAAATATATTTCCCGCCATTAATGAAATTATTACGTAAATGATGTGACGTATAAAGGTTCAGAGCTCTCTGTTGTAACCGTGTTGACGTCACAACACTAGCGCAGAATTTCATACTGTACTCTGGTGACAATCTAACTTTTCTAGAGACAGTACAATAAATTTATCAAGTTCGCTGCTTTATTGTGAAAGAAATTACCTCACCAACATTGCACATGGCACAAACGACGTATCGTTTAGACACAAAGCTAGGTTGCTTATAAGCAGGTGACATTGTCATCAGGACATGATACCTAGATATTCACATGTCCGACGTACAATCAATATATTTTGTTTTTCCGTTGCTCGTAGCAACCAGAGGGAATTTTCGTGTGAAAAAAGTAGTCACGCTATATCTCACTTAAGGGAACCTCAGGAAAATTCATGCCAATTATTATATTCTGATAGGGTATAACGAACAGATTTAAATCGAATCCAACTACTTGTATTTCCTTTATAAACTCAGGAAGTTTATTATTGAGTTCACGAAATCCCATTTATTAACAATAATTTGCTAGTTAAACAGCCACACCCATCAATCCGTCACTTGGAAACAAAGAATCAAGAATCTACTATAAAAATTTGTGATTCCTCGTTGTCGTCAAAAAATTACGTAATCAACAATGTCAACTTATGTTTGTTTATACTCGGCATTGTTGTGTTGTACTCGGCATTGTTGTGTTGTACTCGGCATTGTCGTGTTCCAGACAATGCCGAGTTTGTTTATACTCGGCATTGTTGATGACGTAATTTATTGACGACAACGAGGAATCACAAATTTTTATAGTAGATTCTTGATTCTTTGTTTCCAAGTGACGGATTGATGGGTGTGGCTGTTTAACTAGCAAATTATTGTTAATAAATGGGATTTCGTGAACTCAATAATAAACTTCCTGAGTTTATAAAGGAAATACAAGTAGTTGGATTCGATTTAAATCTGTTCGTTATACCCTATCAGAATATAATAATTGGCATGAATTTTCCTGAGGTTCCCTTAAGTGAGATATAGCGTGACTACTTTTTTCACACGAAAATTCCCTCTGGTTGCTACGAGCAACGGAAAAACAAAATATATTGATTGTACGTCGGACATGTGAATATCTAGGTATCATGTCCTGATGACAATGTCACCTGCTTATAAGCAACCTAGCTTTGTGTCTAAACGATACGTCGTTTGTGCCATGTGCAATGTTGGTGAGGTAATTTCTTTCACAATAAAGCAGCGAACTTGATAAATTTATTGTACTGTCTCTAGAAAAGTTAGATTGTCACCAGAGTACAGTATGAAATTCTGCGCTAGTGTTGTGACGTCAACACGGTTACAACAGAGAGCTCTGAACCTTTATACGTCACATCATTTACGTAATAATTTCATTAATGGCGGGAAATATATTTTAATTTAAGATAAGTTAACGTTAGACTTACTGTAATAGACTTAGTACTTACAATTTCAATTTTCATATCATTTTTAATGTTATACCTTATGTTCAGCACGACACAAATGAAACTTAAACTACTTTTGTAATGTCACAACAATCAAGAACAATGTAAATGTTTTCCCGTTACTAAACCGTTGATGCAGTGTCGCTGGAGACGTCAACACTGCTGGTGCTGCTCACTAGCGCTTCAAGCGGTCAGACAGAACATTTGCGCAATGGTGGCATTTTGTGGCATGATTCTAGACTGTGCCCCCTCTATTGTAGAGATTTAGAAATTGTTACAGTTTATTAAACTACGCTTTATCAGTAGCTCAGACTATATAACCTCAAAAATAAGATGATGCAAGTAAATAATGAATTGGAAAGGATGCTGAAGTGGTCGTGGCCTAATTTAATGTACTGTCCCGGCATTTGCCTGGAGGTACTGAGGAAAACTAGGAAGAACCTAAGTCCAGCCGATCTCCGGGTCGAGATTTGAGCCAGGAAGCAGCGTCGTAACCAAACGATCACGACGCCAGGCAAATTGTTATTAACAACAATGGAAATATTCATGAGATGGTAAAGTTGCGTCATATTGTGATATAATCTATTATAAAAATTTGTGATTCCTCGTTGTCGTCAATAAATTACGTCATCAACAATGCCGAGTATAAACAAACTCGGCATTGTCTGGAACACGACAATGCCGAGTACAACACAACAATGCCGAGTATAAACAAACATAAGTTGACATTGTTGATTACGTAATTTTTTGACGACAACGAGGAATCACAAATTTTTATAGTAGATTCTTGATTCTTTGTTTCCAAGTGACGGATTGATGGGTGTGGCTGTTTAACTAGCAAATTATTGTTAATAAATGGGATTTCGTGAACTCAATAATAAACTTCCTGAGTTTATAAAGGAAATACAAGTAGTTGGATTCGATTTAAATCTGTTCGTTATACCCTATCAGAATATAATAATTGGCATGAATTTTCCTGAGGTTCCCTTAAGTGAGATATAGCGTGACTACTTTTTTCACACGAAAATTCCCTCTGGTTGCTACGAGCAACGGAAAAACAAAATATATTGATTGTACGTCGGACATGTGAATATCTAGGTATCATGTCCTGATGACAATGTCACCTGCTTATAAGCAACCTAGCTTTGTGTCTAAACGATACGTCGTTTGTGCCATGTGCAATGGAAATATTCCTAACGTCACCAAACTCATTTTTAGGTAAAACACAGATAATGAGGTTCAAATGTCCGTACCATGAAATAGCGTTTCTCGTATTTGATTTTGAGATTATTCCGTAGAAAACTGATTCTGTACTTCATAGATAATTTTACGTTGAAGCCAAATCTCGCTTTAATGATCTTTGAATAATCAGCCCGTACCTTAAAGAAAACGCTTTTCAGTCTCTTTTACGCTGAAAACTGTTATGTCCACAGCCCAATATTTGTAATCCGAGACACATCTCCGCATGGGATATTTAAAAATATTTGTCTAATTGGAGTCGTGTGCACTTGTTAATTATGATTTACCAGGGCACGCGGTAATAACTCGCTAATTTTTAACAGTTGACTGTTTTCAGTCGTTATCAACTCTGTGAGCGGTAGTTGAAGTTGAATATCAGGATGCCATAACGAGATATATGCTGTTCTTCTGTTGAAAGTCATTTATCTGCGTAATGCAAGAACGTATTTGTTATCTGTAGATTACAATTTTACACACCTTAACCATCAAAGGTTATTGAACTGCAGATACAGTTGTTTAAATAAGAGCATTGTGTGACTCGAGATTCTTACCGAAGGACTTCAATGTGCAGATTAAAGATCTTGGTTTCCTGTATGAATACAACAGCGGGAAAGACAACGCAATAATAATTATGCATTTAATTAATTATTCTTGTCCGTATAATCACAATTTAAAATTTAAAAATTAAGATAATTAAAATATCATGTGATGTTCTAAATGTAAATCGAATGTTTCGATAGGAACATCACATGATATTTTAATTATCTTAATTTTTAAATTTTAAATTGTGATTAGACGGACAAGAATAATTAATTAAATATATATTTTCACAATATGACGCAACTATATCATCTTAATGATTATGCAGTTAGGGTTTCCTTGGCACAGGCAAATACAAACAGATCACGGAAAGGAAGCTTGGTGGGGGGGGAAGCCCGGAGAAATACGAATTAAGCACTTAGTTGCCATGGCACTTTGCATGTGATGTGCTCCCTATTCAAGGTTATTATTTGTAGTGTTCTGTCTGACGACAGGTCCATATGAACAGGATCCTTCCATCCTTTTCTCGGACTGGGACCTGTTCATATACGTTCTTGGCAGATGATCCAGAAGTGGTTTGCCATTGCCTTCTTCTGTGTGTGAATGGAGTAATTGTTGGGATGCCACGGAGAAACCGGGGAAGCCCCCGGAGGAAAACTCCGTGATGCCTAGACCACGGCCTTGCCCAACACAAGTTATAAATTCGTGCACCGCCGGGAATCGAACCCGAGACCCCAGGCTTACAAGGCTAGTGTTCTGACCGCTAGACCACCGTGGCTATTCAAGGTAACATGCCATAATGTATGCAGGAAAATAATGTGATTGCTGGCGCGTAATTTTGAACTGCGTTTTGCGTACTCTTTGCCACCAGGTTGCTTCTGAAAATATTTCTTTCCCACGTGGATTTATCCTATATTTTCATGCGATATTATCAACCTGTAGAATGCAATAAGTCTGCCCGCGTCCCTTTTTTATTAAAAAAACTTATTGTTTATAGTCAGAAACGTTTTAGGTGCATACACTTACCCGCCTTTCTTTCGTGGTTTTCTCGTTTCTCCCAACACATCACATCCTTCAAAATATTATCACCCTAATAATGAGATGGCAAAGTTGCGTCATATTGTGATATAATAAATATATATTAAATCTTGTCCGTCTAATCACAATAAATTCTTATATATTTTAATATTTAATAAGAATTTATTGTGATTAGACGGACAAGATTTAAACAATATACCCTGATAATGTACAAATTATAGTCCTGTTAATTTTTAGACACTTGGGATAATATTTACGACTATGTGTGTTTGCTACTTCAGATCTCCTCGTTATCGTTAACGGGTAGTTTACGAAACACGTTCACAAAAACACACGAACACGTTCAACACTTGCCTGCGATCTGCAGCACTCACAATGATGTTCCGGTGATTGGAGTTGTCTTGTGACTGGTAGAGAAGTTGTGTTCAGTTGACACGCGTGTCACGTGTTAGTATGTTTTGCCTACTGACGAACAACAGACTTCGAATGGCCTTATCAGATTGCTTATTGTTGTGATTTACCGACAGTGTTGCCACAGTCGATGGCGAAGCAGTCTGTGCGGGCTACTCTTGCGGACTGACCTGTGTGGTCGACTAAAGAAAACACATCGAAGCCGGTGTTCCCTAAATTTAATATAATTGGCCCCAAGCCACGCCCCTTCTGAGGCGCGTATTTTTTTAATCTGTTCCGCGATTTCTATGAAATTTATACAATTTAATATCACGATGAACCGCCACGGTGGTCTAGCGGTTAGAACGCTGGCCTTGTAATCCTGGGGTCTCGGGTTCGATTCCCGGCGGTGCCCGAATTTATAACTTGTGTTGGGCAAGGCCGTGGTCTAGGCAACACGGAGTTTTCCTCCGTGGCATCCCAACAATTACTCCATTCACACACAGAAGAAGGCAATGGCAAACCACTTCTGGATCATCTGCCAAGAACGTATATGAACAGGTCCCAGTCCGAGAAAAGGATGGAAGGATCCTGTTCATATGGACCTGTCGTCAGACAGAACACTAAATAATAAAATAATAATAATATCACGATGATATGAGATTTTCAGGTTGTGAAACTTTAAAGTGTGATTTATTGGTTTATGACGTCTCATGTAGTCAAGTAGATTGTTGCCAACGTTTCGGAGGAACCTACTGCCTCCATATTCAAGGTCATTTTGCCACGAAGTAGATGTAACTGGGAAGTTTACAAATTACGATCTTCCCCAGATGTTCTTCTGAGTTACGTCAAGTCTACTGAAAACGAAACATTGAAGGAAAGGAAGAAACAAGATAGAAAGAAACCTGTGACGCATCCGAAAGGACCGGAGTTTGAATCTCTTCGCTGCTACGTCTAGACAAGCTTTCGGGCCCTTGCAACGGGGGCTTCTTCAGTGACTGAATCTAGACGTTAGCTATCAGCAACTATCGTTGCTGATAACGATGACTTGGTGACTGTACACATGGCTTTGAGCACATATTTCCATTTCGTAAAATTATATTGACTAAATCAAGACGAATTATGTGGTGGGGCATATAATACCCACGGAAAACAATAAATACATACAAATTTTTTGGCTGGAAAACGTTACGATAATGGGCCAGTTGGTACGGGAGATTTCTGTCAGAAGGAATGGTCTGGATTGCTCGTAACAGGTTTTATGGCGATGTTGATGATTCTTGGTGTTACGTAACAGAACGTTTACGAATGTGTTCAATAACAGTGATCCGTCAACGAAGACTGAATTGTGGCTTCAATTGGTAGAATTACATAAAATTAATAACGCTTGACGGGAAGTGAGTTCAAGCCTTGTTAACATCTGCTCTGCCAATCTGTCCAACTGACACCCTCGTTTCTTGTTAGCTTTCTACTAGCCAAACCCCATCAAAAGACCAATGTATTAGCGAATAACCGCAGATTACACAAATGTTCGTTACGAACGACGGAAATAATTCTTCGGCAATTTTCGTTTTTTTTCGCGAAGGTTCGTACGAGCCCTATAAGAAAATGAAATTGAACCTCCAACACTTCCGAAACAATCGACACGTGATATGGAGTGTAGATATCATTATTATAACAGTATATAACGTTTAGGACATTAGACTATAAATATTTAACAAAATACAAGGGAAATATTTATGGAAAATCCTGTCAACTAGAACAGTGGTATTCAACCTGGGGTACGCGAAGACATCTTAGGGGGTACGTGAAAGTTAAAAAAAAATTATTTTATGAGAAACACTGAATAATCAGTAAAGTAATTTATTTAATTTATTTTAGATGTAGATTATATACTATGTATAACTTGAATTATACACCAAGAACTTTGGGGGTACAAAGTTGAAGAGAAATTATATCTGGGGGTACGCGAAGACATCTTTGGGGGGACGTAAAATTTAAAAAAAATTATTATTTTATGATAAACGCTGAATAATAAGTAAAGTAATTAATTTAATTTAATTTATTTTACATATAGATTATATACTATGTATAACTTGAATTATACACCAAGAACTTTGGGGGTACAAAGTTGAAGAGAAATTATATCTGGGGGTACGCGAAGACATCTTTGGGGGGACGTAAAATTTAAAAAAAATTATTATTTTATGATAAACGCTGAATAATAAGTAAAGTAATTAATTTAATTTAATTTATTTTACATATAGATTATATACTATGTATAACTTGAATTATACACCAAGAACTTTGGGGGTACAAAGTTGAACATGGCTGTGGAGTGTGGTTTTTTCTGGTATTACCCGTCAACAAAAGCTGGACATTTGAAAAAGTGTTGGCTTCCATATTTATCACAGTAGTGGAATATTACAGCAATATGTGATTACAGCAGTGTTGCGATATATCGTGTTATGTTCTTATTGTTAGACGTTGTTTGAAATCTGTTTGCAGCTGCCAACTGGCGGCTGCTTTGTTAACCATTACAACGAATCTGTGATTCTCCGAGATAAGGCGTTGAGGGGTTACTCTCTCCATTCATCATCTGTTTCACGGGCAGCAAAATAAGGGTCTCCATGTACGCAAAGATTAAGTTGTCCTTACAATTCAGCATCACGCCATGCAGGCAAATGTTAAAACGTTGTTGGCCCTTGGCTATTCAGATGGGAGTGGTTTAAAGTGGCCCAGGATCATACCCATTTGGCAGGCTTCTTGTTGTACGTGAACGTTAGTTATTCTGTTGCAATATCTTCTCTTTCGGCCCCAAATCCCTCGAAAAAAAATCATCAAACGGGCACTTCCGTGGGCCACTTCTTACATCATCTAATAATCGGAGATGACGCGAGATGATTGTCTGCATGTGGCAGTTTGAACTTGTTTACTGGGCTGTGTGGATGCTATCAGATGACCTCTGTCCTAGGGGTTTCAAAGGTCAGCTGCGCCTGAACTTCAGCTGAAAGCGACAGCCAGAAACAGGGGTCTCTTCCGCACTGGGTTAACAACGCGATCGGTGAAATCCGAACAGTCGACGAGAAAATTTGCTGAACACCCGCAGAAAATGTAGCGCCAGTATATTCAACACGGCATTTGAAAGAAATAGATTTTCTCGTTTCCACGGAGACCGGTTACAGTTTTAGAACTCAGTTCTTACCTTAGCTCCATGACAACGATCACTTTGTCAACGGTGTTTCAGGAAATAATCGCTGTTTATTCTACGAATAATAAGACCTCTCCCGCCCAACATTCTATGGACAAAATACGGAGCTACAGAGTAGGTGGTACCTATAGTTACCACTGGATTTTAAAGGATTTAAACTTGTCGTTTGGTATGTGTTGCAAAACTCGTCTTTCCATGCTGTCACCGCATATATACGGGCTCATTTCACTAACGTAATGAACGAGGAGAAGACAGGCAACAGTGAAGTGGTTGCTCGGCAACTCCGTCGCAACGTCGAGTAGGTAGAAGGGGCGGAGGGGTCGAGAACTGCGCGTTGTTATTACAGATGACCGCCTGGCTTTAAGGCAGGCCACTTACAACAATCACTCAATCACCGCTGCGAGATAGAGGTTGTCCCGCAGTGTAGGCTCCGATGTCCTAATCCAGCTTCTTAATCGGTTTCTCCGATTAGATGCTGTGGTAATATCTTAAAATATACTCCAACCGCTTCAATACATTGCTTAAGTCGTGCAAAAACAGTGCGCCGTTAATTAAACCAAGAACTTTTATGCAAATATACCGACATTAGCTGACGTATTTACTGATTTCAAATTGTCCGATTCGCTCCAGCATCCTGCAAAGCTGTCAGAGACCCAACAATCTTGAGTCATGCGTTTGTTTGCAAGAGACACGTGGACTGGCCTGGGTACAAACCCAGGCCTCCGCGGTAAGGAGCTACGACACGACCTGCGTAGTTACTCACACTTGAAGGGAATTAAGTGAACATGGCAACATAATAAAGATGACCTTGCGAAGGTTCAAAAGTTCATCGACAAGAAAATTAGTCGACTTTCCCCTTCTCTGCTTGTCAGAGCGAGCAGTCAGCCGGACTGACAGGTCGTGAATTACGGGTCTGAGAGCGCTGTGGAGTGGCTGTGCGGTTAGGAGCTTTAGGGAACCCGGTTCGCGCCCAGATCACGCCATATGGGGCTGGTACAGATTTTTCTTTGACTATCTCGGTGTTTCCCTGTCAGTGTCATTCCACCGCTGCCCCCATATTTCATCTGGGGGTTGGACAAAGGATCCGTTAGAGGCAGAAAGACATAGTCTCACTCCGTTGTTACATTGCTCCAGCACAAGGGGAACTGAACTCCAACTTTTCTTTAATATTTTTTTCTGTTTCTAATAGACGTCCCTGAAACTCAGGCTGTATTCAAAATACAGTTCTGAATCCATGTCAGTAATCACGAGTAATATATATATGTAGTACATTGTAGGATTTGAGGTTTTCATGGTGATCGCCCTGTTGATGGAGGCAGCAAGGACTTCTGAAACGTCGGTAAATTTCTACCAGACTTCACGACGCTGCAACTCAGAAAACAGCCATATTTGGACTCACAGCCGTGAAAACCTCAAATCCTACTTATTATCAAGTATGTTTTTGAATTTAATATCCTCCTAATTTTGTCGTACGTCTTATTTGTTGTTATTGTTTCGTGCTGGAACCTAAAAGAATGCCAAATTATTTCTGGCAGGAAAACCTTGAGGGGGGGGGGGGGGGCAATAATATTAAAATGGCTCTTAAATAAATAGGGTGGGTTGGCGAGGACTGGATTCATTTACCTCAGGATTTTGAAGACGGTAATAAAATCTCAGGTTCCGTAAAATGTATGGGGTTTATAGACTAGCTGAACGATTATTAGCGTCTTGAAGAAGGACTCTAGTTGTGGAGTCGATTGTTATCTCAAAGTCTCCGGGAACTACGCCGCGTCTTGTGTTACTGAGATAAAGGAGTCCCTGGCAAAGAACTTAGAATCGTCGAGAAGCCGTGACCTTGTTCAGAGAACTGCATTCTGGTTTGCTGCATTTCGCTGTCATCATGTCAAACCAGGGTAATCAAATTATGATCTCTGAAATGCGAGTTATTTATGGTAATGAGACATACCGGTTAATGCAAATGATGATCCGCAAATTACGGAAGGGTTTGAACTGAGTCGCGAGTATCCAGCGATCATAAGTCCAGAAACACTTTCGTGAGAAGATGCACAAGGTAACTTTCCCGTCTCTCTGTGTTTCATCCCTAAACCCCTGAAGGGACTTAATTTAAGTTTGCACTTAAGGACATTCGCTAATATGTGAGTTTGTGTGATTTATAATCCTGTAGTTTTACTCTAACGCGTAATTTTCTCAGAAATGGACTCGTCCTACAGAAAATCGATACATGAAACAAAATACAGACCATTTTCATGGCTACAATAGCCAAAATAACAAGCGATATGAAGGAAAGTAAGCCAGGTTTTATTTAAGCGTGTTGAATGGTACATGACATGAGATGTGCCCGTGTGCAAATTTGAATAACGAGCTCTCAAGGTGCCTGAATTACTCGCCAGCCTGTAGTACTCCAGTTGTAACTCTGTTCGTTGTGGGTAGCATCTCCCAGTCTCTGCATGATGAGTTGTCCAGATCGCTACTGCGTCTGCTTAGCTCCGAGCTTGGCGATGTCTGCTTGAGACCCAGTGGACAGAAAGACTTCCCCATCTGCGTGTGTGTTTGTTGGCTTCGTTGGTACACCTCGCCATGAAACTCACGTGCTTATTGGTGTTTCTGCATGTTCTGACGACCCAAAGGGTATCGACATCAGCGAACAGGTAAAAACACCCTTTAAATGCTTGCAGTGAAGTACCCTATCTCGTAAAAGAGAAATCACATAATAATTTAAATGTATTTAGGCCTATTATTGACGCTGTCAGTGAAATGGATTTGTTATATTGTCTTTATACCATGGTTGTAGCCTTTAGCAATGAAAGTCATGGAAACACGAAATATTAAAAAAATAAAGAAGTATTTTTTTAAAAATGATGTGGAATGTGTGACTGCAAATTTCTTTCACGTCTTCAGAAGATGTCATTAAGTAGTTTACTTAGTCTTGTCCAATCAATTTTGTCGCAATGAATAGTCTGGATGGTAAAAATCTTTGAAAAAAGTTGCTCGCAAGGACTCTACCTACTTCGGAAAACACAGAACACAAATTAGGATTTGGGGTGGGTGTGTGTCTGTGCAGAATGGTACTGGGACACGTGATTAAGGTGGCGTAAGGAGGCAGGAAACAATTGAGACGTTCAGTGTGTTTTTTTCCCCGGTACGATCTTAATTTGTATGTACTTCGCGCTTCAAAACTTTAAAACTGGTGGTTAAAATTCGCTGTGATTTGGTGCTTTAGGCAGACACGAGTGCACAAACCTCCCCATAAATGGTGATTTCATGAACATCCTTGCCTAATAAATATGGAAGGTCTGTTATCGTGCCCATCTGCAAAGAAATGTATGCACCTACATTTAACTGTTTAGACTATACGCATGACAAACATGTCGGAGAAGTTGCCGATAGCGCTAGGCGTTCAAGTCGTTTCCAAACGGGGGGAGAGGCAGTGCTCATTATTACGCGTCGTAATACGTCAAAGAACGACTCACTAGAGGTTCGTGTCTGCTGTCCATATGCGATATAATGCCAGCAGAAATCAGCATGAACTTATTCTGAGACAGGACATTCGGATGGGATTAAAAATAGGAAAATTCTATATTTTCAATGATTGGAACACACTTAAAAAAGGAAAAATTAAACTTTACATATTTGCTTTGGAACGTTTCTCGGCATTGGCAACACTTACCGACAAATTATATATAAAAAAGTAAAGATGTCCCCCTACCCGCCATTTAGGCGTTTGGGGGAAGAGGTAGTAGAGCTTCTACTCTTTCTTAACCTCAGCACTAGATAAGAATGAGTGGGTTAGCGTCACGCCCCGGCCGAGTTTTACCCGTGGTAATCATTGAACAGGTTAGGTTAGGTCGGGTCAGGTAGAGGTTTCAGAGCCGTTCTCAATATTTGCGCGCAAGCGCTCTTGTGACAAGTTATGTGTGTCAAATTTATTGCGACGTTGCGTGGTTTATGTAGGCTGTTGAACTTTTATTATGTCACACAGGATGTGCATTCGACTCTGTACTTTCATACAGATCATATCAGCTCGTTAAGTCAGCCAAATCATACCGAATGATGCTTACTTCTCTGTTTTATAGCGCCTGTTTCGAAAAGTAACCCCACAATGTGTGCGTGTGCCTGTAACACTGACTGCAGAGGGCGTGTCAGTCAGCTTACTTTTAGGTTATGTTAGGTAATCGAGTTATAAGACGTACACTTAATTTAGTAATAGGTTTCCAGGAAAAGGACGCTATATCGTCGATTCTTAGACGCCATCAAACGAAAGACGCACCCCGATTCCAGAATTTTTTTTTACGTGTGGGAAAAATTTCGTCTTCAAATCGAGGGAATACGTATTTATTTTTAAACATCAATTGTCCTACTTAATGGTACAACGGGTGGAAGAATCTGTGCTTTTCACATCATTAAAAAAATGGTCCATTGCATTTCTTGGGTCAGGGCTTAGGAGACTACTGACAGGTCTCGTCAGTCCACCATTACGAAGATCAATTGGCTAACGCTGTTTAAAAAGTGATCTCTGTTTACGTAGAGAATCATAGGAGACTCATACATACAAAATATGCATGAATCATAATATTCTTCTGCATCCTATGAGAAAGATTACGATCAAATCGACGGTTTCTGATTGTGTAATTAGGTGGTACAGATAGTTACCACTGGAATTTGAAGGGATAAGTAGAGTCGACATTGTTTTTGGCTGTTGCACAGAACTGGGGTAATAAAGATATCATCGCAATAAATATTTAAGCTGTAAAATACATAGATTTTATGGCGAGTAAATCTCAGATGTGTGAGAATTCAGAGATTCCTTAATTATGGCCACTTCAAACAGAATTCTGGATAAAAATTACACCTCTTTTCCAACACACCAGACAAAACTCAAAAATGATAAATATTGCAGACCAAATAGTGACAGATCGTAATGATATATTTATATAAAAGTAACTTCATGTTATATAAATGCGGATAATCTTGTTCAAATTTGAGAGACAAACAAAAATGGTAATACTTTTTGCCATGTGATAATGCTTATAACAGCTTAGCTCAAACATTAGTCAGGTTTCAAATGCCGACCTCCTCAGGATATAAGTCAGTGATTAATGTTCCATTCTAGCTAGTAGTGCAGTGCCAGACCACTAAAACTGGAGGAATATAAAAGAAATGTTTTGCTTTCTACTGCGTTAGTGGTATCATCATCATCATCATTCCTTAGCTCTGTGGTTCAGTTGTTTAATATTGTATTTCCACACAACCTGGCCTCTGGACCAGGATTTACCATAGATATAAGCTTTATAAAAGAATAATCCATTTTAGGCTGTAGAAATCATGACAGAAGTCAGCGTGTTTAAAATAAACTACACCAAGATGTGTATTTCAGGGGTTTCATCTTCACAGCTCCGAAGCGGTTGCTGGCCGACAGCATAGAGTCTGTGTGTTTGTCTCTCCACAATGTGAGCGGAATTGCTCACGTCAGCGTAGACGTATTGCACCCGGATTCCGATGACAAGATCGCATCTACTCGGCACGACATAAAAAATGGTAAATCTGTAATGTCGCCCACGTATTGCAATGAGAACACACGCAATTAATCTACTATACCCTTTTCGGAGTTAGTATTTTCAACCTGGAAATTTTAAAAAATGTTTGATGAGAATGGTATTTAAAAATGTCTTCTTTTTGGCCAAAACACAAAAATATTAAAGCATTTTGTAATGACTGGGAACTTTCAGATGTACATTAATGTGCAGAGGGTTTTTTTTGGCGGGAACTAGTGTGTTTCTACAGGATGGTTGAAAAATTGTATAATCCATACTAATGGAGTAAAATTCTTGCATGCATGATCTCGAGCTGAACCAGTTAAATGGAAGTTCTTTAAGTGCAAAGATGAATTTCATGCAAAAGCTTCTGAGTGGTCACTGTTTGATGATGTGCTGGCACCAGTCTTACTCAGATGTTGAGAATGTCAGCTGAATTATGTCAAATTGTGTTTTCTTGATAGTTCATGTGTAAGATCAGATGGAGTCAATGTGTGATGTGCGTAGTAAAGGAAAAATGTAGTTGATTGTGATCATTTGGAGACCATGTTTATCTCTATGAGAAACTCAGGTGTCAAAAGGAAGATGGCACTTTCAACATCTATTGTCAATGTAAATAATATGAAAAATATTTGTTTTCAGATAAATCATTGTACAACTGTTCCTTTCTGTTAAGTCCTTCAGAAATGTTTGGAAGATAAAATTACGGGATATAGTTATTGGAGTCGAAAACATTACTGTGATGTAGAATATATAAAAACTATATTTTTAATGGTGTCTTTAGGAGCAGGAAGCTGTATGGAGCTATTTGTGCCACCCACATTACAAGCACGGGGTCGGCTCCACCTGAAGGTGCGGTTTGATGAACACTATGACTACAATATTAACAGCGTGAAAGAAGTCCACATCCAACATGACCCATACATCACTCTGATTCAGACAGACAAGCCAGTTTACAAACCTGGACAAGAGGTCAAGTTCAGGATTCTCACACTCACACATGACTTGATGCCCATCACTACCGCAGTAAGTAAAACCATTAAATGAGTAGGCCGTTAAGTCACTCCTAAGTAAACAAAGTAATCAAATGAAACTTGCTCCTACTAATGTGTTTAAAACAGAATAAAATTAAAGTATAAATGTTTGACATCTTCATCATAAAATTGACGAGTTAAAGTAAATTTAATAATAATAATAATAATAATATATAAAATGGAGATTGTACTTCCTGAGTATGGAACATGGGCTCAGGGCTTATGTATGTGGGACCCATTTAACGTGTGCTTGCAATGAATTTGCAGAAATACCCATTAGCTTCAATGTGCCTGTTTGTCCACATGTAACAACTCAAAAGCCATTGAACATTTATAAAACTGTCTATCCACATGTAAAAACTCAAAAGCCATTGAACATTTATAAAATTTTTAGTTATAATTTGACAGTAATAATGGACATGTGTCCACTATACATTTCCATGTGTCTAGTTTTCTGTGTTGTGTAATATTTTTATAATGAATTATGAATTATGCTTTGTATTTAGTCTCTGTTTTGCATGACATAAAGGTTCAGGGTCCTATGATCTAAAAAAATGTCATAATTATTCACACTAATGAATGATCTTTTGTGTTTAGATTAGTAGAGTATGGATTGAGAGTCCGTCTCAGATTCGGTTGGCTCAGTGGTTGGATGTGAGGACACAAGAAGGATTAGCACAACTTAGTTTCCAACTCTCTCATGAGCCTCCCCAGGTAAAAGAAAAGATTAGCGTAAAATTTCTGTATATTTGTATCTGCAGCCATGTTATTTAATCAGCACAATCTACTCATAATGAGTCTTTTATTGGTGCCAATTGCTTTATAGCCATTCCTCTTTTTCATTGTCTGTTATTTATATGAAATGTTGTTTTAACATTTTTAATGATTTTTTTTAATTACTATTAATTTCATGTGACCAAGTAAAAGGGCACACATATACATACTAACATATACACATTAAAGAACTGATTATATTTTTATGGAAACCCAAGACGTGTTGAATAATGTAAACAAATTGTGATTGAAAATGATAAAACCTGTGCATACAAATATGGCTGACATGTTACAGCAAATAAATAAAATATAAAACTAGTTTTTAGTTAATGCTAGCCTCATAATCTGGATTGAAGTAGGCAACACATGTTCTTTCCATATACTGTTTTTTTTCTTTTAGGGTCTGTGGGAGATAAACATTGAACGAAACAAATCTCACACTTATGCTCAGAAGTTTGAAGTTCGTGAATACGTTCTTCCAAGGTTCGAAGTCACCATTAAAGCTCCAGACTATATCCTGGCTGATGCAAAACATCTCAAGTGGACTATATGTGCCAAGTAAGCTGGATATGAATCAATGGATTTCGTCCAGTGATTCTCAAGTCTGGCCACTAATTGTCTTTAAGAATAATGCATAAAGTCAGACCTGACAAGTTGTAAGGTGTTAGTCAAGAAAATTTTAAATGCCAGTTTTTCCATGTTTACCTTATCAACTTTGAATATCTTGCTGGTAACCAAATATTTTTTAAATTAGTTTAAATGGTAGCCCATTTTAAATTAATCTTAAATTCAAAATAAAATGTTATGAGCGGCTCAAATTCAAATTCCATGCATTTACATTTATACTGGTTATCTATTATTTATATATGTTCTTATTATTAATCTTCTGGAGTTTTACATTATTAATATATGTCCTTGGCTTCAGATTTTTTACTGAAAACCAAGTATGTTTAACAATTTATACCTACCTTGAAGTTGAAGAGGAATTTCAACAAATCTTGAAATACTTTATTGATATTTCATCAAGTGTGTGAAGATTAGTTTTTAAAAAATATTTTTGTCATATGTACTGTAATATGCCAATGGGGCTATAGGTATTCATATGGACAGCCAGTGAAGGGACGGCTGCATATTAAGGCCATTCCTCAGACTCCAACATGGCGCCAGAAGAAAACAAAACCACCAGAGATCAAGTTGATGACCGAGGTAAATGTATGAATAAGACCGTATGGCCAGAATTTTCATGTGTACTGCTGAGTATTGTAAGTCTTCATATTCCCTTGGGTATTGAACCAAACAATGCTTCTTATGTGTGTGTGAAAGGTAAGATATGCATATAAAATTTTGGGTTGAATAATTGAGAGATAGGAAGATGCTATTATTTTATGTAAGGTGAATTGTTCACCATCCTGTTGATGAAGTTAGTACCTCTGAAGCATCGATCAATTTATACCAGACAACACAGCATTAGAGTATAAAGGCCTGGATTGGATTCAGCCAGCTCAAGACCAAGCTTTTTGAACATGGTAATGCATTATTACTTTTTATAAAAGAAGGGAATTTCTTTACCATATGAGTAACTATTCCTTTTTGAAGAAAGACCACCTGTTATCAGTTTGTTATCTTGGCAGCTACCTGGAGGGAGTGACAAAAAGGTTTTATGGTTTTATGCATCTGTATAATACAGTGTGTTATGTGCTAATTCCAAACTTATATTCTAGCCTCTCCACCTCCATGCAGTCATAGAGTCACAGCTACTCCTGGATACAGTTGATTTACCCCGTTTTTCAGTTGCATAGCAGTGATGGCTGTTACACATTCAACATCACAGGAACAGACCTGGGGTTGCATGATTGGGATATCGCCCCTAACAGCATCGTTGTGTTTGCCTTTGTGACGGAACGTGGGACTGACAACACTCAGAATGCTTCTTCTGTCTCTTCTGTGATCCACCAGGCACTCAAACTGGAATTTATGCCTCACAGTCCACAGTACTTCAAGCCAGGACTGCCATATAAGGGAAAGGTTTGTGCAGAAGTAACCAAATGTTCTTCTTCTAGAAATAAAGTTTTCTGCACTTAAATAGTGTTGGGGAAGTGGGGTGGAGCACAGCCACAATTTTTTTTAAGTTTTTGTGAGTTATTTTGCATGCAAAATGAGAGCTCGCAATGGGAATGTTGCAGTTTCTGGTCTATACTTTTTATATGTGAAACTTGACATTATTAGAAATAAAGAACATTATTACTCTTAAATATCAATTCATTATTCTGTAGTTTTCAATCTGGAATCAAGAGTTTCTTTCCATCTAACTAACTAGCCAACAAAAGGAAAGTGTAAAATTCCATGTGAGAAAGTAAGGAAGGTGGTTGTCTGTGATGAAGATTTTGGCTTCCGATGGCAATCAGTAGTCTCTTCTGTGTAGTTCTAGAAGTACAGATTCCAATTTTATTTCTGTGCTCGCATAATTAAAACTAATACAGAGTAAAATTTTCTTTCAGATTGTGGTCTTCTGGATTGTGACACCGTGTAACGTTACAGATAGCTGCAACTAAGATGCAGGTATCGCGTTACTCCCCAACCTTGGTAACATTTCACAGTAGCGCAATCCAGCAGACCACATTCTTAACTTTCACCACTGTGAAAACCTCAGATTTCATAAATATTGCATTATGTGAAGTGTAGTTTCTTAAGTGAAATGAATTTATAGAAAATAAAAATTGATCATAATCCATTCTAACAGAAAACAAAGTGCATGTGACTTCTAATTGCAGGTAAAAGTTCTGAAGCAAGATAATACTCCTGCAGTTGGGGAAGTGTTACAACTTTGCCTGAAGGTACGAGGGAAAGGAGAATGGAGTCGTACACTTGTTGTGTGCAAGAATTTCTCATCAGATGTAGAGGGATTTGTTCAGTTTATGGTTCCACCACAGCATCGCAATATTGTGCTTTTGTCTTTTGTGGTAAGTCACACTTTTGTAGATTGATACTTTTTGTTGATGAGCTGGTTTTTTTACATTACTGTTGTCAGCCCATGAAGAGTAACAGAATTTTAGATCAAGCACCTGTCAATCTGAAATTATTAATAGGTGTATACTCTTTCTACTTCCATGTATTGTAAAAAGCCTATTGAATGGGATGAAGCATTTAATGAAAGGTTTCTCACTGAAATATTTTATGGTGTTGACGAAACATTTATCTGTTTTTCATTTTTGCTTAACTGTATGTATAGAGTTTCTCAGATTTTTGGCATTGTGAATTAATATGTAGCTGTAACAAGATTGTAACATTTGCAGTGTACACTTTGCAGGCGCTGCAGCAGAAGTAATTATAAATGACACGATCTTAAAATTACAATGAAATTACAAATACGGAGAGAAGTCAAATGTATATTGAATAAACAAACAATCAAGACTAAAGCTGACAAAACGTTGTAGAGATGGACAGTTAATATGAAGATGCATGATTGAGATATATGGTTTGTTGATGTAAAATGAATTTTTCTGGTTCAGGACAGGATCCAGATGTGTTTTTAACATGGTAATGAACATTTGGCTTCCATGAGCCTGGGAAGTTATTTGAACAGCTGAGCATTAACTTTTCACGAAAGACCTCACATCACAGTGTTAAAGGTACTTACCCCTAAGATGGTGCATGTGTACTTATGTTGCAGGCCACAGCTGTAGGGTATCAAACCAAGTATTACTCACCAGACAAACGATGGCGAGTGTTTATGGACCAGCCGTCTGCTTTCTTTGATGTTCACACCTGGTTTTCTCCAACAGATAGTTACATTGAAATAACAGATAAAAATGAGAAGACTCTCAAATGTGAATCACACCACAAATTTGACATTTATTACACAACGCAGCCAAACATCACCCAGCTGACCTTCCATTATCTGGTAAGCAGTATATTAGAAATTGTTTAAAACAATTACCGATGGGTTAAATGTTGTTTAAAAGTGGTCAGGATCTGACTAAAGAAAGTATATCTTATTAGCATTATTTAGTGTTTTGTTAGTTTAATTAATATAATTATATTTGAGGTAAAATTATGTAATTAATATTGTAAAATATACCATCATCACCCACTGCTTATGTTTGATTGTATTTTTTTTCAATGGTCTATGTGTATAGTATTAAATACATAGTTATGTTGAGGAAAACATTATATACATACAAAACTGTAATAAGTAAACTGTTGGAAATTTATCGCTTTGGTGACAGACTGAGATGAGAAGAAAATATAAGGTACGCAGAGGGATAAAAACTGTAATATAGTAGCTCAGGTTAAGGTCAATTGGTTACACTCTGTGGTGGCAATGATTTTAATAATAGTGAGCAATTTGGTTCTGAAGCAACAGGAAGCTTTTGAACACAATCTCTGTTGACTTCTTCTTCTTCTATGGCTCTCTGGTCCATATTAGGTCCATGGCCTCCTCAATTCCTGTAAGATAGAGGTTAAACTTCAGTAAAAATTTTGAACCTATTTTATGCAAATTTTATACTGTTCACTTAGGTAAAATCACGAGGTGACCTCATCCACTTCGGCCAAATCCAACATAACACGCAAAATCGAAACCTGAGGTTGGATGAAGGGTTTGTCAATATTCTCGGAGGTAATGATGATGCAGACAGGAACTCCACCAGTGGAGAGGCAGACAATGAAGAAGGAGCCATAGAGAAGACCATAGACAAAGTTGTTCTCAGCATCAAAATACTCCCCAGGATGTCGCCACTGAGCTACATTTTGGTGTACTATGTCCGAGAAGATGGGGAGACTGTTGCTTCCATGTATTCCATTCGAGTAACAAAGTGTCTCGCTAATAAGGTAATGGTGACATTATTAAATAACAATTAATTAATGATCAGACTGATATGATTGTTATTTTTGGGTAACATGAGAATTGAATTATGTATCCCAACTCTTTCATTGTTTGATGCTGGTAACTAAAGAGAAGGGCAATTTAAGAGTGTTTTGTAGCAGCTTTTTGGAAGGTTTGTATAAAATTCTGGGGGTCGAACTGGAAGATGATGTATTTCTTCATACTTATTTCCAACTTAATTGAAGTCTGAAAAGTAGCAATTGTATGGTTTGTTTGAAGATTTTCTTGTTTTCTCTAATTTGCTGCAATGTTGTCAAATCCTTGCAAAAATTATCGGGTTCAAGTACTAATATCTCATCACTTTCTTTATCTGTTGGTTATTATGGTTACCTGTATTAAATATCTGTATTTGTACTGGAAAATGTTCATAGTCCTCAGAAGGTTATGTTTAATTTTTAAGTCTTGGATTTCATCCTATGTTTGATATTTTGCAGGTTAGTGCAACGTTTTCTGAGAATCGCCAGTTTCCAGGGTCAGAAGCCCAACTAGAGATTACAGCTGCCCCTCAGTCTCTCTGTGCTCTGTCTGCAGTTGACAAAAGTACAAGTTTCTTGGCAAAACCCGGCAACAAAGTGGATATGGAACGAGTGTTCCAGGAGCTGTCACGCTTCCCAATTGATGCAAACAGTGCACCGTTACAGAGTGATCCCTGGGAGTATTGTGCCAAAAGTGAGTTGTAGAACCCTGCCTCTTTCTTGGTTTAAATTGTAGCATTTCTATGGATGTAGATATATGTGCATGTGAAACAGTGTAAACATTCTCAGACTTTTTAATTTAAAGGGGACTATCTTCTGGAATGTTGCTCCACGTAGTTTCCCAGAAGACAGTATTCTTCATGCTTGCTGTTATGAGAATCAAAAATCTAATCTTTAATTTCATGTTGATTTGTCATTCTATCATTTTCATTAAGTAACAATCAGCAGATTGGCAGTGATAATGTGTTTGATTTTTATTTTGGAGGGACTGTGTTCAAATTTTGACTTGTACACATGTGATTTTTATGGTTTTCCGCAGTTCTTCAAGATAATGTATTTGAATTTTTCTCATGTCTTCATTAAATAACCTGTGTTGAATCTTTCACCTTACTTTATTATGCAACAGTAGTAGTAAAAACAATAAACCTAATTTGAATGTCAAACCAGTACATGATAGAAAACACATCCATGTACAATATTTTTATTTGTCTCTACGTTTTACCAAATGTTGTTGTCAGGTGATTATAACTCTTTCTTTGTATATGGGAGGTTCCAGGAATTATTCTTATGCTGAGTTCTGGCTATCCTAATGGATGGGATATGTGGGGTTTAAAGTTATGTTTCAGTTTATTCTTAAAAAAGCTTGTGTTAAATACATTTTTTGTTTAGAGGCTCGAGGGCATGAAAACACAACAGCAGTGGCTGAAACAGAAGAGGAAAATCTTAGACCTGCTCGAGGAGGTATTGTGGAGCCTCCTTTCTGGGATTTGCGCCGTCGGAGGAGGAAACGATTTATAGCTACTCAGCCACCTTCCAAGTATGTGGACTCCATTCAAGCATTTGATGTAAGTAAATGTATGGTCCGTTTTGGGAATCTTCATTATTTTGTCCATATACAAGACTTATGCCTTTAATCAAACATTGGTGCTGTACTTTTGGGTGGTCCCAAGTTCAAATATCAATCTGGAGATCAGGTATCCTGACTTAGGTTTCTTGTTTTCCTTAGTCTTCTCAGGCAAATTCCAGGATAATGTCTTAAATTAGGCCATGACCACATCCTTCATATTTTTTCCAATTTATTATTCATTAATTATCCTGTCATTCAACATCACTGACATTGTCATTAAAAAGCAGGAATAAAATAAACCCATTTCTGTTAGTAACTTGCTTTTGTTATTAGTCACACATTTCTACCAACATTTTAAGTTTTGCGCTAGGTAGACGTGTAACATAAAATATAGGTCCCATTAAAATCTACAAAATTTTGTAAGTATTTCTGGATTTGGTGAATTCATAATAAAATACAAAGGGGAAATCACATCTAATTAAGTGTTTACTGTGTCTGTTACTTAGTTTCACTGCTTAACAGCAAATTTGCAATATGTGTTGATCCTGTTTCTGCAGGATTTTGGCGTAGTGGTGATGTCTGATTTGACTTTGGAGACAAGGCCATGTAACACAATGACAGGTAAGTGTATGAATATCATGAGCATATTTTGCATGGAGCTTACTCTTTTGCTTTTATCCAAATATAAAGGCCTCCTTTTGTTGTAAATTAGGAGTATTTTGCTAGTAATGAATAATGCTGGCATGCAATGTAGAGAGACTATAATATCTCAATAGGACATGTTAACAGTTCTTGTCTGTGAAGGGAACCATGGCTATTATCTTTAAACGTTATACAGTGTTCTCTAAAATGACCATTCCTACTTTAAAGATAAGAATGTAACTAATAGTCATAAAAATGTCCATATTATGAATCGGGCAGGTCAGACACTGAATTATCACTGTGAAGGCCCAGGTTCAATATAAGGGTAATTCAGTGTCATTTTACTAGGAGAAAGTTTTTCGCTAGTCTTTTTTTATGGGGAGGGAGTAAAGCAGTTATTTTCACTTTAAGATCATACAAATTGCAAATACATGATATTGTATGAAGCAAGTACTTGATTTCTGTTAACAGCTGTGCTTATTGAACTTAGAATCTTCAGTATTCTGCCTTTCATATTGTGTTCTTGTATGTTATTGTGGATTTATCTCCTCCAAATAGGT
>NW_019061373.1:185492-222306 GCF_000696155.1 Zootermopsis nevadensis
AGATCAGATGAACCAGGTGATGGTTTCATTTTATAGTGTTTGGGGTGTTCATAATGCATGTTGTGTTGTGCGATCCCCTGTTGGACAGATATTCGTGAAAGTGAGAAGTATATTTTGTGACTGATTACAGACCGAATTTTGGATATATATATATTGCATGATGACCCATTGATCTATATAAACAATTTAGAAGAACATAACCTGGGCATCTGTTTGTAAGACTGCTAAACAGCGTGAACACTCAGCTGCAGAACTCCACATGATGACTTTTCTTCTTTTCAGTCTTCACGGACACTGTTACAGTGATTAAATTACAGTGACTGAGGTGGGCTGTATGTGTCACATGCATGTTAAAAACAGAACTTGGACCAGATTTAATAATATTGAAATGCAATTTGTGGAAATTTGCATTTGATTGCCTTCTGGGATGTTGTGCCATGTAGTCTGGTAGAAATTTACTGAGGTTTCAGGGGTACTTGTTGCCTCCCTCATCGGTGAGTGGGACTGCAAGCACTTCTAAAAAGTATTTCAGTTACAGGGCTGTTATAGAATTCTTTCTGCAACTATGGAAAAATATTTAAAACCTTTTTTGTCCTCGTCCACCTTTATCATTGCTCATACAAACTGCAAATGTTTTAAAACAGATTGTTCATTAAATGTTTTGATGTGAAGGATATAACAAGGAATGCAATGATTTATACAGGATGTTATTATTTATTTACATACATTTTATTTAATAATGCTTTCAGTAGTTCAGACTATATATCATTCAACCATATTACTGTTAGAGGTGTGAAATCAAGAAGGCTATATTGGGTTGGGCACATAGCTGCTTTGACTTTATTGAGGAACCTCATTGAAATTGACCACATGATACATCAAGGGGACTGGAGGATAATATTAAAATGCATCTGTTGTAAATTAATTGTGAGAATGTGAAGTGACTCAGGCTCATGTTCATTGGTGCTGAATGCTGTGATATTACTAGACGGAATCACTTAACCACCTCGTATGATTTGTACCTTTTTGTATGAAATAAATGTTTGCACAGCTTTATCCAGGTTTCAAACCAAAGAACTTCAAAGTTAATGCTTGTAGAATTTTCAGATGTTTCTCCAGTACATGGACTGATGATGCCCAACATGCCACCGCTTGCTTTCCCTCTTATTGTTAAGGCAGCCACAATCCTTCAGGGCTACATGGAAGACTCACACTCTTCAGCAGTGGAGGTGCGCTCATTCTTTCCTGAGACCTGGCTTTGGGAGCTGCAGTACACAGGGTATATTTATGAGTTGACCAATTTAGTGACTATTTCATAGTCTCATAGTTCATTTAAATATTCAGGAAAATGTTACATGTAAGAAGTATAGTCGTATGAAGGGTTAGATGATATTTCTTTCTGTTCATTACTTTGTCTATTATATTGACTGTCGTAATTTTGAAACATAGAGCCTGGGTTATATTCTTCTTGTGTTTTTGTCAGTAATCTCTAAAGTTATGATTTGAAACTGTAACTTTATTATAAAAAACTGCTAATGAAACATCTATGCCGGCAATAGTGATATCATGTTTCTTAATGACAGTGACAGTGGAGTGGTCACTCTGAAGCGGGACCTGCCTCACACGGTCACAGAGTGGGTTGGTACCACAATCTGTGTGTCTCCACAGCTCGGACTGGGCATTGCACCACCTGCACAACTCACAGCTTTCCAACCTTTCTTTTTGGACTATACAATGCCATATTCGGTGAAGAGAGGCGAGGTGGTCCAACTGAAAGTTTCACTCTTCAACTTCCTGTCCTACAGCCTGCCTGTACGTGTACATTGATATCATGGTATTTCATACTTATTGATATTGTATTTGATGTGCTGATGGACAGGAGAGGAAAGGTGTAATCCAGTTTCTGTATATGTATTTTATTTTAAATGCAGTATATGGTGTTATATATACTTCATTCATATTAATTTATTGCACATACAGATTTATTATATTCATGCCTGTATTGAAAAATTAACCTTTGGCTATCAAGCACATAGCTGATCATTTTACTGACTTAGCTATTCCAACTCATACAGACCATATGTACATTTAATGAAATTATTTCAGGTTTGGTGGCAAAGCTAAATTTTTTGGCATGAAATTTAACTCTAAAAATGTTTCATTTTATTACTGCTTATTTAGTCAGTAGAATTCTTATCTTGTTGCTTCAGGTGCGAATAATTTTTGAGGATTCACATGGAGTGGAACTTCTGAACAACAGTTCTGTTGCCTTGGCTTGTGTGAGTGAGCAAACGACTTTTGTGCAACAGTTCCATATTCGAGCATCAGATCTTGGTTATGTGAACATAACTGTGTCTGCTGAGGTGGACCCCATGTATCCTGAGGAGTGTGGTCCAGAAACATTGGTCCATGTAAAGTATGTACTGTCGTATGAAAGAAAGTGAGCTGTTCTTTGGCCAGCCAAGCATACAATTAACTTTTTAAAGAATTGGTTGCACCATAGAGTGAGTGATTGAGTGAATTGTAACATTTGTATTCTTGTATTTCAGAGATGTTCTTGTGAAACCAATCCTTGTGCATCCAGAAGGCTTCCCAGTAGAGGTCACTAGGTCAGCTTTCATCTGTCCCTCAAGTAAGGTCGTAATGTTCCATTGAAGTGCCATTGTCTTGCAAAAAGACCATACTCCTCTGGAACCATTTGTTTATTTTTTATAAAATATCTCTGCTTGGTTATCTTATACAGTGCACTTGGTTGGTGAAGTGTATAATGCCAGCCTGTTTTGGTTTATGCAGAGAATGCAATTAACAAATTTCAGTTTTATAAACATTCAGGCATGTATTGACTGTGATTTCTTTGATGTTGGTGCAAGAACATGCCAAAATCTATTGCTACTGCTTATATGGTTGAATCCCCATGATTACATTGCCATCCATCCAGAAAACTCTTGACTTCACTGGCATAGCTCACAAAAGTCAAAGGTCATGGTTTGGCAGAGCAAACAGCATCTCATAACTACTCATGCTACTTGTAAGAAATCGCTGATGGATTGAAAGTCTAGAAGCAATAAGACAGTGAATATATCAAAAATGTTACACTGTTCACACATTTCATATGGTGAATAGCCAAAGATATAAGAACTATTTACAGTATTAAACTGACACGTGGTCTGAAAATTAAGATGTGATGTTGTGGTTGCAGATTTCTCGGAGGATGTTCATGTTTTGTGGTCGTTAGAGCTGCCATCAGATGTTGTAGAGGACTCTGCAAGAGCTGAAGTCAGTGCTGTAGGAGACCTACTGGGACCAACATTACAGGTAAGAAATTAAACCTTTATTGTAAATTTTGAGTACTGTACACATAAATCTTTTGGATTGGATAAAAATATGTCCTCTGTGTTAAATTTAAGATTGCATGTACTGATGGTAGACACTCTATGAAATAAATATATTGTTTGAGTATTTTATAATGCTGTATCAGTGTAACAAAAGACAAAAGCTTAAACTAATATGTAGTACCATAAAGTAATGATACACCACCATTATAATAAATATTGCAACATGAAGCAAAATTTGTCAGCTATACAGCCAAACAAGCAGAGTTTATAGAAAGGAAAATAAATTATTTCTGAAACATTGTGACATGTTGCAGAATCTGGATGGGCTGGTCCAAATGCCAATGGGGTGTGGAGAGCAAAACATGATTCTGTTTGTTCCAAACCTCCATGTTATCAATTACCTGAATGCGACCCAACAAGAGAAGCCTGTTCTCAAAGCTGAGGCTATCAACAATATGAAGAAAGGTTAGTCATCATATTTTATCTAAACAAAATGTAGTGAACATGGGGAATGCTACACCACTTATTGTGATTTGGAATCCACGTGAAGCTGTGGGACCTCCCACAATCACCATATCATTGGGCATAAACAGAATCCCACCCTATTGGCACTGTCACCTCAGTGGTTCCTTTGTGTTTTCCAGATGGTCAGGGGGCAGAAAGATCAAATATGACCATATTTGGAGGCATAAAGGAAAAGAAATATTGGTACAGACAATAAATAGGTGTACACCTTCTGGTCTGTGGCAGGATATCAGCGAGAGCTGAACTATCGTCATTCTGATGGTTCCTACTCAGCATTTGGTGATGCAGATGATGAAGGGTCAATGTGGCTGACTGCTTTTGTAGTGAAGTCATTTGCCCAGGCTCGATCCCACATCTATGTTGATGAGGACGACCTCAAGGTCAGCATGCGATGGATCACGAAGAAGCAGCTGGAGAATGGATGCTTCCCTCTTGTTGGGAAGGTATTCCACAAAGACATGAAGGTCAGTTTCTAATTCTTAATTATTACTGTTGCTGGTGTTGATTCAGTAATCCATAATCCTTACAGTAGTCAGTGCTTTCAACCTTATGAATAGACTTGTGTTACTGGCTGTAAGTTCCAGTGTGTCACTTGTACAAAGGTAAATTTTCTATTTGTTTTTCCTCACTGGGGTGCAATATAATTATTTTCCTTCCTCAAGATGGTAGAAAAAGCATATCTTAGATGGAAGTTTTAACATGCATTTTATTCACGTAGTAAAAGATTAGTTCAACTTTTAAGATATTTTCTACTAACTTGCTACTAGTTGTTTAATCAGTTAATGATAATTGGTGACAGCAACAGAATTGATGACTCTGGTTTGATTCCAGTTAAGGGTACCGATTTTTTTACCATTATATCCAGACAAGTTCTGTCTCCCACCCAGCCTCCTATCCTACGGATACTTGCAGTTTTTCCTCAGGGGTTAAAAATCTGGAGTGTGAATTCACCTTTATCTTTTACTATGGTTATGAGTTTGTATGTTTAGTGGAATAATTCTGTTAATTATGCCGCTATGCTTTCTTGTACAGCAGAATTGTTCTATTCTTAATCATATTGATCAGTTATCAGTACCAGTTTGTTCACATTCAGTCAATTAGTTGAATTTTTCAGGGTGGTCTCACTGGAGAAACTTCTTCTGCAGCGTTGACAGCATATGTACTCATCTCGCTGCTGGAAACAGGGCTTACTCTCTCCTCTTCTGTCACATCTAACACCATCTTCTGTCTGAAAGGAGACTCAGATTCTGATGTCTATACACTTGTTCTTACTACTTATGCACTTGCATTGCTGGGAGAGACAGACATGGCAGAGGAGTCCCTCAAACGGCTGCTTGGCATGGCAAACAGGCAGCAAGACCTGCTTTGGTGGGAAAAGTCAGGTACATGGATCTAATGCCTCTATGATAATGTTTCTGGACTCTCTCCACCTAGCAGGTGTTTAGATTCCTTTGAGGTGGGAGCAACCACAGGGCAGTGTCATTATGTTAGGTGCGGAAGAGGCTTAATGCATTGTCCTCTTTTTCACTCTTATGTCATACATGGTTTTTCACCTTACATTTCTCACAAATTTCTTATAGTATAAAATTAAATATTTATCCCCCTATAAGTATTGTAAAAATATTGTTTGATTTGGTGTTTAATGAGGTAACCTAAACTTTGTACCTTAAAATAGAGTGACAGCTATCATAGGTAAAAGTGATTGAAAAGTATAATCTTGTGTTTCTATTTTAACAAGTTTTTTTTAATGTACAGTTTAATTAAATGTTATTCATATAGAGCATAGAAAACAAATTTGTTCTTTTCATGAAGTACTATTTGCTTTATTCTGTATGAATGTGTAGCTGTGTAGCATTTCACTGGTCCACTTATCGCTGGTGTGAGTTTTAATGCCACGGCTGTCCTGTTACATGTCTAGGCACAGCGTCACTAGGCCTGAGTGTGGAAATGACAGCGTATGGAATTCTGTCTCTTGTCAAACTTGGTGGGGAAGAGAACCTCATCAGTGCTCTCCAAGCTGTGCGGTGGATCTCCAAACATAGGAATGCACAGGGGGGCTTTGTCTCAACTCAGGTAATAATGCTGTTTCTTCCATTTACCTCATTTGACCAGATTTCAGGTTTACACTCCAGTGAGTATTTTGATTGTGGCCTTCTGCATTGTGATATGTGGACTTGTAGGTGGATGTCAGTATTTCAGAGGAACATACTGCCTTCATCAGTGCTGAAGATGGAGGTAGTTGTTCCACCAAAACTTTGGTATCTACCCCCCAATCCCACACCATTTTACAATCCAGAAGACTGTCATTGACACAGAGGTCATTAGTTAGAGTAGTCTGCATTTTACACGCTGTCGATATTTAATTACAGAGGTGATTGAAATTGGTTACACAGTAGGAATATTTCATTTGGAATAGTCAACACTGTACTGAATTTAAACCTGATAACTCAATAAACGAAGAGAAGTATAAAGAACTTGGGATTTACCCTTCAGTGGCAGCCTCCATATGTGGTATATATCTCAGTTTCATAACATAATGCTTGCCTCTATTGTTTGTATTGACCAGGTGTGTGTGATCTCCTCAATCCATAGGTAGGAAATAATTTAATTCATTGTCATCACTGAAGGAGTAAACTAAAAATAATTGTCTCATAGAAATGGCAAGTTGTCAGTGATTTTTAAACAAGACTGATCTGTTAGTTACTTGCATTCAATACAGGATTCATTTTATTTTTATTTTAGGATACTGTGGTAGCCCTGGAGGCAATGGCGAAGTATGCTGTCATGTTGCCGCACAGTGAGAATGGTCTCAGTGTGGTAGTGACTGCCACTGAGATGGAACACACATTCTACATCCACGAACATGAAAGACTGCTTCTGAAAAGACAACCTCTCCCAGTGTTACCGACTGAAGTGGAAGTGGATGCAGTAGGAGAGGGGTGTGCTCTGGTGCAGGTAGGTTACTTTCACTTGCTGTTTTTATTAGATTATGAAATTTTTATTTACTGATCTCATTTACCATCATCATTTGATCTATGGCAGACAAAGTGATAACAATTTTCTTTGCCCTTCAACTTATTTCTTTTACACACAAACTGTAACTTTTGCATTGCTTTGATTCTCACAAAATGCAACTATTTTCCCCATTCTCTTCCCCCATGTAGGGTTCCAGTGATGCCCATCATAATTACAGACTTTTTTGAGAGAAAGAAATACATTCATTCTGTAAACTTTCAGCCCTCCCCCCCCAAATTTGAGCATCAGAAGGTCCTATGTATTTGTGTGTGTGTGTGTTCTTTTCAGAACAAATACATATAAATTCTGGTGATTCCATTTTCAACTACATTTTGTTGTTCCTCAACTTCAGGGCCTCAAATGGCATTGAAAGCATTCATATTTATTTTCATGACATGATTTAATCAAAAGACATGTTTTTACTAATTACAATTTTTTATGTAGCACATTTTAAGGGAGAAACAGAGCATGGAAGCTGAATATATTAGTGGATTTTACATGTACAGAAAGCAATACATTAAATATGTTTTGTTGGATCTGTAACCTTATTTCCCTTGGGCCTTTGACATCTATTTACTTATTTTCATTGTTTTCCAGGGACATAACTGTCATAGAAAACTGTTTGTTATTATCTACTACGTATGGTTGACCCATTAATTGGAATAAATGGATGGGTGGATCAGATCCATGGTACACTATGTAATATTTCTATTTTAGACATCTCTCAGGTACAATGTGAAGAATGCATCAGGTAGTGATGCCTTTGAGCTGGAAGTGAGGACTGACCCTGTTGCATCAGTGGATAAATGCACCATGCAGCGAGTAGAGGCCTGTGTTCGCTACAAGTTGCCAGACCAGACATCCAACATGGCTGTCCTAGAGGTTTACATGGTGACTGGCTATGTGCCAGATCGTGCCTCTCTTTATCAACTGTCACATCAGCCAGATCTCAGTAAGCCTGCTGTTTTATTTGAGATGAAAATTAGTTTTCAAGTAGAGGTTATGTTTGTTCAATATGGGTCAAAATGAAATTTACCTAACAATTTTTAGTGTATAGCCCTTCTTACTAAATTCAGATGGAATATTTCACCATTATGCATTTCATGCGGAGGATACATAAATAAAGTGCTGTTAAAAGTTTGGTCGTGAAGATGACTGGTTTTGCAGATGTGAAACGGTGGGAGGAGGAGAAGGACCGAGTCAACTTCTACTTTGAGGAGCTTTCCACTAGGAGGCAGTGTGTTGGCTTCCTTGTGGTGCAGGAAACAGAAGTAGAAAATCCAGCATCTGCCATTGTCAGAGTCTATGACTATTACCAGAAAGAAATATCTGTGTCAGCCGTGAGTTCCTGTTGTCTTCCATTGCTTGACATTGAAGATAATGCTCGCTTCATACTTAAATGTGTGTGATGTAAAGATTAACCTCCAGAGCGATGGCACTGGTATCCAAATTCAGATGGTTCTTCCCTGATTAAAATCCAAAACCTGAAGGTTATCATAAATTCACAAAACTAACTCCATGGACTGTAGTCTGTATTGAGAAACTGACAATTACTCTACTAGTAAGAAATTTCTTGCCTTGTATGGAACCTAAACATTCATTACTGTATTTATAAGATCTCACCTCAAATTTGCATGTTTGTTATTAACTGCAGTTATGACACATGTTGGTATATTTCACTTTATATTTATTTATAGACACTATGCCAAAGTCTACTTTAAAACTTAATATGTATAAAGTTTATATGTAAATCAGAATTGAACATATCAGAGCGATAGACTGCATATAAAATAGTGTAGTAGAGTAGACAGTTTTTTATATATATATATTTTTTATAATAGAAATACAACATTGATGGGGGCTGCAGGAGTGAAATGCTACCTCATCCTCAGCCAGACATCTCAAGTGAAAATGCTACAAAACAATATCTAGACTATGGTGAAATGGATATTGTGTATGCCCTACCACAAGATCTCCAAGTGACTGCTCCGAGTATCAGTAAGTTGTCACAGATAAATTAATCAATCTTTATGTGAAAATGTCCATCTCTTTATATTGCGGGAAACCTGCATAAGTAGATTGTTTTTGTCTTCATTGTATATCTCAACTGTCTGTATACTGTTAGTCCTTTCAGATGTTGATATATTTTGACCGGTCAGTTTTGTTTCCATTGCTGCTGTAGTTTGTCCATCCACCTATGTAGCTATGCCATTCTGCTTCTTGTAGATGAAGTTCCAGTTTCTGTAATGCAAGCAGACACCAGCACATTAAACAGTGTGAATGGAACAGAGGGGCTGAATCCACAGTTCATGATTGTGGACCATGAACTGGAAACCCCATCTGGACAGGAAGGACCTATACCATCATATGCTTTACCTCAAGCTGACAAAGATCCTAATGCGACAGGTATCTTATAATCATGAACCAGTATCTTCATTTTTATAATAAAGCTACCAGAATTATCCCACATTACATTCTCTTGTTTATTGTTCCTACCACCCATCTCTAACATCTTCCTTGTCTCTCGTACACTTCTTCTCTCCCACTTCTCACCTACTCTTTTTCATGTGCTGTTCCCTCCTCTCCTGCTCCTGTGCCCTGCTTCCCACATCTCCAAGCCTGCCCTGTCATCCATCATTCCACCTATTTCTGCCTCCCCTACAGTTTTAATTCCTATTTACCACCTTACACCAACCTCTTATGCCTTTGTGTTCATGGTTGTAGTTTTTTGTGGTTGATGTGGTAGTGGATAGGGTGGTGGAGCCAGGTATGGGCATGGGTAGTGAGGGTTGTTGGTGGCAACTAATCTGAATTTATTTTTCACTAGATGCTGCCATGTCATGTCCCACCTGTCATGACAGTCCTCCTAGTGATTTCAGAAAGCTGTACTGCAAATCTGGCACAGTGTACAAACTTTCTACCAGAAAGGGCAGTAATGCCAGGTTCTTGATTAACATGAGCCCTGGGCAGCCTACTCACAGGATACGAAAGGTGGCAAAACTGGTGCTGGGAGAAGAATGCAGGTGTAAGCCACTTGAGAAAGGTGAGATATAGTAGAAATATTTACATTGTATTCCCATATTCATAGGTATTAACATTCTACCCATTTGATGTATCTAAATAAATCTTGTTCAGAAATGAATTATAGGTTCCACTGGATTACTTCTGAGTTGCAGAAATCTCATCTGGTTATACTTATGTCTCCTATTCAACTACCTAATTTTTAAATCATGAAAGCAAGAAATTGCTTCATCTCAGAGTATGTAGAATATTAGGTATAAAATCGTTTAAAATCTTCCTCGGATTATGTACTACTTTGTGCTGTCTATTGAGTTCCACCATTACTGTAGAAAACCTATGTAATAAGATTTGTATGGAGCTTCATAATATTACCCAATTAGTACTGGTATTAGAAGAGTGAGAACTGAAATGCCTGGTTTTATTGCAGTAGGAGGACATTTATTGCTTTTGGATCAAAATGCAAGCTCCAGCTCCGTGGAAGATGAAGGGGATGTAGATACACCTGAACTGAAGCTGAACAGCTCAATGATTCTCATTGGTGTAGAGGTACTGCCTGGCCAGCCTGAAATCGTTAAACTGGCTCGGAATGGTTGCTAACGCTTGGCAGAATCTCTGAAATTGGAATGAACTATAGCCAAAATGGAAGAACATTCTCTACGTGCCTGTTACAGCCCCTACTTTATTGTGTTTTCATGTGTCTACAATTTTTAATACAATGAACAATATCTAAGACAGAGAGCATGCTTAATCTTGTAAGATTTGAGGTTTTCACAATGGTGAGTATGAAGATTTCTGTCTTCTGGGTTGTTGCGCTGTGTAGTCTGGTTGATGTTAACCAACGTTTCAGAGGTCATACTGCCTCCATCATTGCCCTGATGACGGAGGCAGTATGACCTCTGAAACGTTGGTTAACATCAACCAGACTACACAGCGCAACAACCCAGAAGACAGAAATCTTCATACTCACCATTGTGAAAACCTCAAATCTTACAAGATTAAGCATGCTCTCTGTCTTAGATATTGTTCATTGTATTAAAAATTGTAGACACATGAAAACACATCTTATTGAATTTAAATATAAGCAATTTTCTTTGCTCTGTAATGCTGAGTACAAACCTACTTCTCTCACACTAAGAAAATGTGAGTAGTGAAAATTAACCTTTGCTGAAGGGTTAAGTTTCATATGGTTTCCACCTTGTCTACATACTTTCACAAATCCACATTTTATCCAAAAAAGTACACATTAATTTATAATTAGAGATGTTTCAAATTATTATTTTGTAATTTTTTTTTCCCTTTTCCATATATGCAATTTAAAGGCAGTTATTTACCTTTATCACGTAAGATTTGAGATTTTACCTTTATCACCTTTATCGTCTGTGTCATTGCTTACATGTGATCCAGCCGGCTGTGCATCACGCGAACATACTGCCAAACCAGTCAACTAGAGAGCTAAAGCCTGGCTAGCATCCCCATAGTATAAGGGTCTAAATCCTTTTTATTGTATGATAATGGTTAAACATGACTGAGAATGAGTACTGTTCAAAAACAGCAAGATGTAACTTTCTGGTTATTGCATAGCTTTCTTCTGTCAAGACACATCTGTTTATAAAGCTGTATATAAAAAGGGAAGCTCTTCCTTATTCAATTTATTCCTAAACACATTACGTGGTAGGTGTTGTAACATTATTTAAAATGAGAATTACATTATACCAAAACCATTGAGCCAAAGAGGAGATACAACACCATCATTAAAATGTTATAATTTTTGTTTAATTTAAACAATATTAGACTGCATTAGCAAGCTTGAACACACTGCAGAATACAACATTCTTTTTATCTTTGTTTTCCATGGAGTACTTTATATTTTTTGGAAATATTTTTAAAATATGCTACATACAAAATAATGTAATTTATTTTGTATATATGTAACACCAGGCACTACCAGTATATGTCACATTATGTGAAATAAAAATATAAAACATTATGAATTGAAATCTGTGTATTCTCAACTGCCATACTTACTGGGCCAGATTATAATTTCTGCCATTACAATAAGCCTTGGAATAAAAGACTATAATACTCATATATAGGAATGAACACCATCATAAGGAGCGATGCTTTAAAGGTAAGTCACTATACAGAGTATGAATTTTTTAATGAAATATGATATTTATAAACATTTGAAATAAGGATTTATCTTGATAGGATCTGTATTTGTGTGATATACCAATTTTAGTATGGTGAGTCTTTTTATAATAATATAAGAATGTTTACTAGTTTTCAACATGAGCTGAAAGTATATAAGGAACAACAGTAATATTGAATATATCAGAGATCAGATTGCTAGGAGGGGGGGAAACCTTAACATTTATTTTATATTTGGAAAGAGAGAGGAAATGGGATTGAGCTGCTTAGTTGTTTACTTTCACAGAAAGTATAGACTTAACCCTTATAATGTTGTTATTTAAGTCATAATGAAGCATAATATGCTTTTCATTGATCCATACCTAACCTATACTATAAACGTAATTTGGCATAAATTTAAACCCGCCTTCGGATCAATGTTATCGGTGCATACGTTTGGCAATGCAGCCGTGAACAGGAAGTTGAGTCAACTAACAAATCTAGTGCTAATGATACCACGAAACTGTAATGTAAATTTTAACACTATTTCATTTTGAAACTTACAAATATTTTAGAGTAAGCTAAGTTGTAATATCGTGCTTATAATTAAGGGTTATTTATTAATGGACACGTGATGACCTCCCAGCAAGATTGTACTTCCGTTCTTCAGGTGTGAGGGGCAGGCAATAATGGAAATGGCGTGGCAACCGCAAGAAGAAGGTTTAAGGCAAATACTGAAACTTCTGAAGGAGTCGCAGTCTCCTGATACAGCAACGCAGAGAGCTGTCCAACAAGTATCCTTTGTGTTATTTAAATTATCTGTTACAGTTTTGGATATTGGCGTACGTGGTAGGCACTCTTGACCTATGATGGGATGTTATTGACACTGTCCTGTTATGAAATAGCTCTTAAAATAGTACTATGATAAAACGCAGTAGTCTGTAATTCACGATATGTTACAACTTATAAACTGCACTAATTATATTGATATTTCGTTTGCAATATCTTAAGGGTTGATTCAAGTTTACGTTACTAGGTGTATTGATTGTTTCGAAAAATATGCTGGGTCGGTTAAGGAATGTGGTACCGGTATTCAGATAAGATTAATAAATAGGTTGGAGTAAGTTTCAAGGTGACTTTCGATGATGATAACAAAGTTGAAGTCATATTTAAGAACAAAAGCAAAAGGAAACCAGTATGTTTAATCAACACTTGTTGGCATGAAATCATGTTTTGTTACAGTTATTAGTATCAGAATTATGTATTAGAAGTTTTAGAAATGTATTTGATTACTTTAGTATTAATGTAATTGTAATTTGAAATTCTTGAAAAAATTGACATTGGTATTGAGGTTGTTAAGTCATAAGATTGTATGATATTGAATTGTTCAGTGTTGGAGAAGTTGTGAGATTGGAAACTTATGGGGGGAAACTGCATATTTATTTGCATTCCTTTAGAATCTGAGCAGTATGCAGCAAAATATCAAAATGGCATGTGTTCCAGTTACATTACCGATTCTTTGACATGTAATACTACTAACATGACACCATTTGCCCTTGTGCATTATGTGCGTTACATGTGAATGAGGAACTTTTTATTTTTCATTAAATAGCGGAACATGGGAAAAAAGTGTACAAAACAACACACGTAAAGTGTTTTAATGCCTTGTAAGAACAGTAACTACCGATTATGCTGATGGATAGTATCAGTGCAGTAATAATGAACTTTTCAATTAGTATTTATTAAATATTATTAAGGTAATTCAATTATAGAGGATAAGATGGGCACAACATGCAGCATTGTTGGGGAGATGAAAAAGTTATCCAAATGTTTATTGCAAACCCTGAAGAGGAGAAGCAACTTGGGAGACCTGGGTATAAGTGGGAGTGAACAGTGTTTATTGACATTATTTGCTCTCCTTTGCACCATTTAAGTAACCATATCATTAAATTTCATGTGTTTCATATCTAGTGCGTTGTCAGTTTTTATAACTAAATCATCACATATTTTAAAATATATTTTGAACACAGTTTGGTGTATTAAATATAATTTGCAATTAATGTTAGGGTGTAAGTAATATGAATGTACTCATAATGTTGATACACACATTTACAATGAAAGGTGTAGAATTTATTTTAATACACATTTATTACAGTTGTAGTTGGCAGGAAGAGAATAAATAGAATTTAATTGAATTTCTTTACATTCTGTATATCCTTTGTAGGCTCAAGCCAAGGATGTAGAACATGTCTTAGCACAAATGCAGTACTTGTTTCTAATATAAATATAAATTACATAGAAATGACAGTCTATAAGAGCTGGGGTAGCTCAGACTGTATGGTGACTTGCTACAGACTGGACGACCAAGGTTTGATCCCTGACGGGGCATCTGCGTCCAGACCGGCTCTGGGACTCGCCCAGCCTCATGTCCAATGGCTACCAAGGTCCTTTCCCAGGGGTAAAGCTCGGCCAGTGCATGACACTGACCCCTCACCCCCATGTGCCTACATGGCGTATAGTGGGACAGCTTTACTTTTACTTTTTTTTAGTTGTGACAGTCTGTTCATTCATAAAGTGTAGTTCAGTAGTTTGAGAATTACATAATAGATGCTCTCAATAATTCCAGTTGACGAAGGCTGTGTTCTACTGAGGAAGGTTGTGCAATTTTAGGAATTTTATTAGTATATATTGCATTTGTTTTTAATTCCCTGATGCCTTTTATGGAATTGAGAAGAATTCTGGATATTGTTTTGTGAAACGAGATTGTCATGCGCTTTAAAAGTATATTCACTCAAAATTTTTCTTTACCTGTTCCAGTTTGTTTCTTCACCTTGCTGCTGAAATTCTTATTACTTAAGTGAAGGTATTATCCAGAAAATCCAGTGCTGTTACATTTTCTAGCAATATTAAGAAACACAGTTGCAGCAATGTTGTAAGGCAATTTCGTGTCTCTGATGAGAACTGTAGCAGTGTTTAAAAACATACAGTGTTTCTTTATTTTAGAAGTAAATTAAGTGTTATTTTCAGTGAATCCAATTAATCTTGGAGAAATAAATTGTGAATTGGATTGATTTGGCTCAGTATGTGGTGGCAGGCTTTTTTGGACATAAGGATGAGCTTTTGGCATCTTAAAAAAACTCTTGTGTACTTGTGGATGTACAGAAAGTGGCAGGTTGCTTGTTTTTCATCATTTACGTATGTTTGTTTTATATTTTGTGTTATAATGTACATATTTCGGTAAAGAAATGTTTTATCTACTGTGGATTCATGCTTGGTGTTAAAAATTTTCAGTTTATCCCCTTGTAAACCTTCATGTAATGCTTAATTTTTAAGTTATTTGCTTTTTCTTACTTTTCTGGGCTGCAAATATATACATACCAGATTATGAGAGTGCTGAAGTTGGGCAGAAGACCTGTTTATGAAGTTCACATTAGCAGTCTGAGGCAGAAGACAGAGTCACCAGGTTTTACAATTTATGACGCTTCAAATTGTGGGGTGAAAGGCGTTATTTTCTTCTTGTATATATTCCTTAACTTTGACACAGAAATTGGAAGAATTAAATAAATTTCCGGACTTCAACAACTACCTGATATTTGTGTTAACTAAATTAACATCAGAGGGTGAGTGTGTATTCAGAAATTTGTTAGAAATGTAATTGTTACATGTTAAGAGACTTTGCCACTACAGTTTCTCATTAATAGTCGAAGATGTGTTGTGGATATGAAGAAGATTTCACATTTTGTTAAGCCATGTAACCTGTACCCTGGCTGCCTTTTTGACTTGAGAAAATTCAACTGCAGTATCCATTGAAAGACTATAATCCCTACATTAGTCTTCACAGTAGCAGTGAAAGAAATTCTAACCAACTTTCGTATGAAA
The DNA here is from genome assembly GCF_000696155.1 of Zootermopsis nevadensis. Next base: position 201,395 of record NW_019061373.1, read on the forward strand.
ATTAAACAACGGGTGTCTGTGAGGTCACCCAATCATTCTCAAACACAGTGCAGATTTTGAACCATTTTATGGTCATGGATGAGCACACATCATTGTACCTGATTTTCCACGGATGATCAGATTACGGCCTTGATTTTTCACTTGTGGACAAGCAGAGTTGAGCCCTGTTTGTAGATAAACATTTGAGGGTTGTATGTTTTATATGTGTTTATCAAGTACAAATTAAATATATCATTAGAGAAATGTGACAGCAGTCGAGATGCAATACATAAGTTTTTCATTCTTATTATCTGCATGTGATGCTAGTTTTAGTCTAATGTTTATTAGATATATAGAAGAGACTAATAATTACACTCTATTATTTTTGGGACCAACTTGCATTGATCAATAAAAGACAAGTATGATTACTAGTTGCAAGTTTTGCCATGAGAGAATTTTGTGGACTGAAAACAGGCCATATGAAGAGATGAGGGTGGTTTTATCTGTGCCAGAGAATTGTGCAGATGGAGGTTATGTAGCTGGTAAAGTATGGTATTTTTTGGCAATGGCTACTGCAGTGTGATTTGTAACCATGTGCGAAAATGCTGACAGATCTGAATCGTGAAAGCTCGGATTCAGTTGTTGGATGCTTTTTCTAATGCGTAAGGCAGGTACATGGAATATTTTACAAGATTATGTGTAGCTTATTTGGTTAAGTTAGTGGCTGTAGGCTAGACAACTGCTATTAAAGTACTGACATGCTTGGGGATCATTTTCTTCTCCATCACATCCATACTGCGTTCTTCAAGACTGTCCAGTCTTTTGGCCAGCTGGGAGTACAGTTGTCAGAGTGACATCGCTCTTTTCCATTTAGTGGCAAGGCCTAGCACACATGGAGATTTACCTCCACACTTGCTATACAGCATAATAGCATGGTGCTTAGGCACAGGGTTTGTTTATCATTTTGTATGATGTCACAGATGAACCTACAAGGTCTTTGAGTGGCCTGATTCTGAAGAATAATGTGAAGGCCCATTTTCACAAGTTCCTCCCAGTGGTGACAGAGTTTATTAAGCAAGAATGCCTCTCAGCGGTCGGCGATCCATCGCCTTTAATCAGAGCCACTGTTGGGATCCTTATCACAACTATTGCGTCAAAGGGGGAGCTGACGACATGGCCTGAGCTGCTTCCTGCTCTTTGCAGTATGTTGGACTCTCAAGACTACAATGTCTGTGAAGTAAGTTCTGTTTATCTTGGTGCTACTTTGACCCTTTAATTGCTGTGATCTGGGGTATAATTATTTAGCATAGATGTACCATTTTGCTATGTTTGGTTATCGCAGCTTTCGACTTCTATGATGATTGTGCATTTTTCGTATTACATCTGTACCAACCACTAAGTGTTTCAGTGCACTCTGATTTTTTTTAAGAAACTTACAGAAGGAAATGTTTGTAAGATTATATTGGGTGTTGCTAAATGTGTGCATCTCATTGACATTTGTCATTGTCACAATATAAAAATCCCAATGTAAAGACACTGACTGAAACAGCCCCGCTGGATTTCTGTAGATATTTAGAGATTTATATTGAGATGGGATTTGAATTGTTATTTTCACAGTTATATTTAGTAAGTGCTGTGATGGTTTTGAGAACTAAATTATCTAGAGTGATTGTTTAATGTCGGCTTTGGCTCTCAGAGGGCTGTTACGCCACGGATTATTATTATTATCCAAGGAATCAGTAGGCATTGCCTCTTCTACTAGAAGTGACATCAGAATCTATTTGTTCGAGGGTCCTTAAAATATCGTAACTTAACGAGAAAATGTTTGCGTTTCATGGGGCTGGAAGAAATTGCTTATGTTTCATGGATGCCATGGTGCAAGTAGCTTATGGATAAGTTTTGAAAAATATGAATACTTTTACATAAGAAGACTGCAGAGTCCTTGCTTGAGTGATCCTGTGCATAGGAAATGAATTTGTTGATTTCATGTGTTGGCTATAACCGTTTTCATTTTAGGGTTCATTTGGAGCACTCCAGAAGATCTGCGAGGACTCAGCTGAGCTGCTGGATAGTGATGCTCTTAATCGTCCACTTAACGTTCTCATCCCAAAATTCCTGCAGTTCTTCAGACATTCAAGTCCAAAAATAAGGTATCAGTATAATGAAATGCCTGTTCATGGTTTCTGTTGCCTTAAAATTGAGAAAATTTATCGTGGACATCTGTGGTTGGGACTGTAGTAATTCGGCACCAAACTGAGGAAGTGGCACTGAGAAACATCACTTGGGTGTTCCAAGGAGTTTGTGTTACATTATTGTTTTATACTAGAAACTGTTCAAATTTGTGTACTGCATTGGATATCTCTTTTTAAAGGATTGCTGAGCAGTCTAAGGCCATGCATGCCTTAAACTGCATGGATACTCGATCTGTATTCTGTGGACTTACAACAACAGCATTATCTAATTCGGAATTGTTTTGATAACTTATCATAGTTTACTTTGTATCTTCACAGATCTCATGCCATTGCTTGTGTAAACCAGTTCATCATCACCAGGACACAGGCATTAATGATCCACATTGATTCATTTTTAGAGGTATGGTGTTAGATAAATTAATGCTTTCCAGTTAAAACTGCAGATTTATTATTTAAATGGATAGTAATTGAATTATTACTGATTGCAGAATCTGTTCCACCTTGCCACTGATGATGATCCAGAGGTGCGTAAGAACGTGTGCCGTGCTCTGGTGATGCTCCTGGAAGTTAGAATGGACAGACTTATTCCTCACATGCATAATATTATTGAGGTGTGTACTCTTTCTTCCTCAGCCCAACTCCTTTGTCTCCGTCTTTTTGTCATCAATTCATCGTTCAGAAAATCTAATGACATCGCTAAGAATTTTGGTCCTTTGAAGTATTGTATAACTTTGGTTCATATAATTGGGACATGATAACATAGGAATACACTGTATGGGTGAAAGTGGAATGTCACAAATCATACTATTGATGAGGACAGTTTATTTGAGGTATGTGTCATGATGTATTTGTTCTCGTCGTTTACCGTCACACCATTTTAACATTAATGCTCTCCCCTCCAGTATATGTTGATGAGAACCCAGGACCCAGATGAAGGAGTAGCCCTGGAAGCTTGCGAGTTCTGGCTTTCATTAGCTGACCAACCAATTTGCAAAGGAGCGTTATCTCCGCATCTAACGAGGCTTGTCCCTGTCCTTGTACGAGGGATGAAGTACTCTGAGATAGATGTAATATTGCTCAAGGTAAGTCATGGTATGACCTCTGTGTGAATGACTGTATTAAGAAAATCCTTCACAAAAATTAATTATAGTGATGAAAGGTTTTATTTCAATTGTTAATTTAAGATACAGACTTATTTTATACATGGTTAGTTTCAGTCGGAACAACAGTTTTAAAGTGATTTTTTTTTTTGGAAAGGGCAGGTGAAATTAAATACTGTTCTTTATATCACTTAATATCTCTTGCATTTGAGATTGGATGAAACTTTGTTAGCCCTGTGGTCAGTGGTGTCCAAATTAGAGACGTTGGGTTACATGACATTGTACCTTGTCGGTTTGTTTCAAAATTTGGGAATGTTTTTGAATGTCAGTAGCTGGGTTATAATAACGACTGAGAAATTTAATAGGTGGGAGTATTTTAAATATTGACATTTATCATACAGAAACAAAGGCTCTGCGTGGTTATTGCAGTATTGTAAAGCTGTTCTTCTCGTCTACACACATCACTATTTGCTAATGAGGTTAATTCTTTCTAAGTATGTATTTGGGCATCAGAATGTGCGCTGTTAGGCTGTAATTGAACAACAGCAAAAAGACAGGCAGTGTTTTAAACAATTGTGCTTGAGGAAATTTTATTCCTTCAAGAAGGAAAATTCTTTGATTGTTAGACTGAATTTGACAGATGACCTGAAAATGGTTGAACAGTTTTGGACACCACTGTGTGATAATTAAGATAACTTGGAAACAGTGAAGGAGTTTGAGTTGTGATCCGTACCAGTGCTGTGTGTGCCACTGTTTGGGAACCACTGGTCTCAGGCTCGTTGCTATTCACTTATATTCTGTCAGTTGGTTAACGTTCTTGTATTTTTTCTTTCTTTTTGTTTTGAATCCAGGGATCAAAGAACTTGAATTGGCAGCAGGTAAGGACAGAACAGTGTCTGGTGGTTGTAGGTGTTCTCCTCCTCCTTGTGGACGATGTGGTTTTTAAACTTTAGTTCTGAGATGGCATGGGCAGAATGTTGAATCACTGCTGTACATGTGATGTGTATTTCACCTGCTTGTGTGAAGTGTTCTGATCCCTGTCCTGTTTCTGTCACAGCAGGCCTTTATGAGAAATGGTGTCAGTCAAATACTGACGCTCCAGTCGAGTAAGGTTATCGTAGTAATTGTAAACTGTGTGGTGTAGGGACACACAAGTTTCATGATTTTAGTGTATAGCGGCCAAAGACAGTGTATATGAAAGGTAACGGGATTTTTTAAAGAAATTATTATGATAAGGTGGTTATTGTACTGCACAGTTATCCGGTTATGAACATGTATATTTCCTACTGTTGGTGGTGCCAGTGGTCTTTCGCCTGTAACATCAGGAACCGTTTGCATGTGATGGGAAATAGGTAGGAGCAATTGAAGCACTTTAAGGTAACTTTCCCTTAAATGTGGCTTTCAGAAAGTTTGGAAACGTATATTTTGCACAACATGTTTTGTATTGCAGTTTGGTTTACAAAAGGCATCCCTCAAAATGACTCGTACTGTGGTACTGAAGTTTCAAAATAAATGTGCGTGTAATGTTTGAGCAGGAAGGTGGTCATACTGTCAATAATCAAAATAAATGACCTTCAGAGATATTAATCATTTTTTTTATAAAATATGCACCGATTATTTGGGTTTTCTTTCTTTCTGTTCTCTGACTTCATTCATCCCTCCATCTTTTCTCCCCCATTTTTCTCTTCCTTGCTTCCTGCCCTCCCTACCTCGTGGAAGTATATACATTATGAATGTTTTGTTAATTTTTTTTGAAGAACTGAAGTTGTTGTTATTACGATTAAAGTTGTATGTTGAATTAAAATGTGTTTTTCATAAGTGGATTCCAGTAGGCCAGTGATTCCCAAACCAGTCTGTAGTGCTAATGGTACATGTGCTAGGAAAACTTGTGTAAGAGATTTTAAATGAATGTTGTTTATGTTTATTAGGAAATATGCACCCCATGTTTTTTTAAATTTTTATTTGGAAATGTGGAATCTCAGTGCTTATGTACTGTGCCACTTGCAGGACTTCCCATGCCTCAGACTCTGCCTTCTTTTTATTTATCAGTGTTAGACAGCCAGAAGATTTTTCAAACTTTTCCCAGGACCCATGCAAAGTTGATTTGAGTTATTGCCTGGGGTTTTAAACAACTGCTGTAGTTTGCAGTCGTTAGACAAGGAATGGCAAACATTTTCAGCTTGCATGCCAGAATTGACAAATAATATAAATTTGTGTACATTATCATAATTTTTAATGTTAACCCCTTCAGGTCATCCTGTCACAGTCAGTTTCACATTCTTAGAAGTCATGAGCTGGTCCATTGAAATTCAAACAAAATAGATTGGATGTGGTGTGGTGTGGTGTCATGTTAAAGCAAATTAATATCAAAGGCTTAAAAAGATGTTACTGTCATATTGTCATGTTTATAGGAAGGCATCTATTTTATGTTTATCTTGTGGTAGCATGCTAACAAAAATTATTTTAACTGCATTTATGCCAGTGGTTTGCCATCCGTTCCTGTCTTGCTAGCCCATAGTGTTATAAAGTTTGAATCCTTTATTGTTTTTGTCTCCTTGTCCGATATTTGGCCAGTGATCAATTTGTGTTGGTTAGAGGAGATTTTATGCCTTTCTTTCCAGAGGAAATACCAGTATGTGGTTCTTATGACGACTTTGTATTACATTACAGCGCAGCAAGTATGTACTTTAAGTGTGAAGCAGTGCCTTGTCTTTCTGGAATAATCAGACTTGATTATGTGGTAGCCATATTCATATTGCGTACGGAAGTGGTTTGGTGTTATGGTAATATGAATATTGTGACGTGATATTCATATTCAGTTCATGAAAATATGTTTATTGGTTCAAAAGCTATTGCAGACTTAACCTGTGGATGGACAGACGTGGGCATCCCATGATGATACCATGAAGCTGTCTTTGCTTATAAGGAAAATGAGCTAAAACTGCAACTTTAGTTTATAATTTGTATTCCACTTTGTGGTCTTATGTATCTTCCTCTTAAGTTTTACTCTCAGAAAGAACACTGAACATTCTTTGCCTTGGGTCATTTGTGTATCTTGTATCAGATATAAGAGAGATTGTCTTTTCCCCCCAGCTGTGGCTTTGGAGTTGGTATGTCAGCCCCGTGACGGATTTAATTTTACATTTACTGTTACAGGGTGATGTCGAGGAAGATGAAATGATTCCAGACCGAGAAGAAGACATCAGGCCAAGGTTTCACAAATCAAGAACTCACACTATCAAACATGCCGAAGAAAATGGCGAGGAGATAGAAGAAGATGATGATGGAATGGATGATGACAGTTCGTTGTCAGATTGGAACCTCAGTGAGTGTTTGCCTATCCCCATTCTTGTCTAATTGTAACAAGTAATGTTGTCCGTGGATGAAACTTTTACGTGTTACTATGTCATGCATTAGACTGATCACAGTGGATTTTCTGCAGAAAGATTTGGATTAAAATGGATGGAATAAGTGAGCAGCTTATAACACTTTATGAGTTTTTTTGTGGTTTATATGGGTCACATAAAGGAAGTGGATTAAAACTGTAATTAGAGCATAAATTGAAGTATGAGATAAATTGTAAGTCTGTCCCTTTGATGTCTGTAACATTGTACTAGATCATAATGTGTGTTACAATTGGTGTATAAACGGCATTTTAATAAACTGGTATAATAACATGTGAGTATAGTGATTTGAATGGCACATCATAGGGTTAATTGAACGTGAGTTTTATTTGTTACATGTCACAGAAAAATCAGTGCACCAGAATTTGTTTTTCCATAATAAATTGTAATCTGATTTATTGACATTTCTGTTTTGTTTTCCAGGGAAGTGCAGTGCTGCTGCTCTGGACGTGCTTGCTAATGTGTTCCGGGAAGAGCTGCTTCCTGTATTAGTGCCGATCCTTAAGGAAACACTTTTTCATCAAGAATGGGAAATTAAAGAGTCTGGCATTCTTGCTTTAGGGGCCATCGCAGAAGGTATACAATTTACTTTAAATGCAGGTGAAAATACAAATATATGAGGAAAAGCGCTAATTTTGAATATTGTTTATGGAGAATCAAATGATTTCTGGAAGTTATAATTATTGTAATTTTTTGCGTGTCTGTACCCCCCTTCGCATTTTTCCTTCAAATCCGTGAAACCTGTCTGTGCACTGTATTTGCATGTGTTAAATTGTTAGATTTATTTTTCAAGCTGACACTGGAGAGTATGCATGACCAATTTTGCAGGATGTGTTGGACAGTTGAGGTATTACAGAACATTTTCTTGGTTTATAAGTAACTATAAGAAATGACCAAACTTTTGTTTCAGGCTGCATGACTGGAATGATCCCACATCTCACAGAATTAATTCCTTACCTGATCAACTGTTTGTCAGACAAGAAAGCTCTTGTGAGGGCCATCACATGTTGGACACTTAGCCGTTACTCACACTGGGTTGTGAGTCAGCCTCATGATAACTACCTCAAGCCGCTCATGACGGAGGTACGTTATTGTGGTATATTTACTCTCCTTTAAACTTTCAGACTTCTCCTTTCTTTAATTAGAATACCTTCCAGTTTTTGTAGCACATCTTGTTTCTTCACGTCATATATATATATGTGTGTGTGTGAGATGTGTTGTTTGGTTACAGCTGTTGAAAAGGGTGTTGGACGGTAACAAACGAGTTCAAGAAGCAGCGTGTTCAGCATTTGCGACTCTTGAAGAGGAAGCCTGCACAGAACTGGTTCCATATTTGGGATTCATCCTGGAAACATTGGTGTTTGCCTTCAGCAAGTATCAGGTAAAGTATTTCATTGCATTGATTTATAAACATGTATGATGGCCATTGTATTTTAACACATTGGAATGCTAGTGCCTGAATGACTGGCTTCCACCTAAGGCAAAGCTAATTATCTGCAGCATATTTTTAGATTTGACAATAATCATAATTATATAACTAATAGACGAACATTAATGATTTTCAGAGCTAAGCAAACGTCATTGTGTAAGGGCCAGACTAATATTTCTTTCAGACGAGACATTATCCATTATCTGTTATTTGAAATTATGCCAGTATAGAGATTGAAATGTTAATAATTTCGGAATTTACTGTGTTCTGGAGACGTTCTGTCTACATCTTCAGGTAAAAGTACATCTGTCTGGGGCGCATTGGAAGAAGCTTAGTTTTCATGAGCCTACATCTTGAAATGCTGTTGTCTGGCCTGCCAGCCATGTTACACCAATACAGTCTATATTATTTCTAGTTTTCAAAGGGAAAAACATGTAACTAATGTTCTTAATTTTTTGTTAATGAAATTTTGACTTGGTGCACACTGGGAAGTTCGGCGGGCCACATTTCGTAACAGTGATTTGAAGTCTGGTATACGGAGGAATGGCCTATGTCCTTCTGTTTTGTATGTTCCTGTAGTTTTTGCAGAGCATTAATGTTTTAGCAATTTGGTATTTTCTGCAGACATGTGTGATTCTTTATTTTTATAATTTATGTCGTCTGTTGATAAATTAAGCAGAACTTTAAGGTGACATAAGAATTAAAACAAGCTGTAACTTGATTTCTGTTCATCATTGCGGCTGATACTGTTCTTGCCCCGGCTGTTTAGCTTGGATCTTAATGTGTAACATTTTGATTTCAGCACAAGAACCTGTTAATCCTGTATGATGCTATTGGCACGCTGGCAGACTCAGTTGGGCATCATCTCAATAAACCTGATTACATCAATCTTCTAATGCCACCTCTCATTCAGAAATGGAACATCTTGAAGGATGAGGATAAGGATCTTTTTCCTCTTCTAGAGGTTAATACTCTTCTTGTAATATCCTGCTTAAAATCCTTAAATTGCTTTGTAGGTGCTTAAGTTCTAAAAAAAATTTAGAGGAAGGAATGGCATTAGAGACATACAGTGGACTTTTAAACTGCAGAACAAACTACAGACATATTATAATTTACACTGCAGATATGATGCCAAAGTTTCTTCACTTGCAAAATAAAATACTTTTTTATTTGTACAATTAAAGATTACAGTTACAAAGGAAAATTACTATAGCAAATTTCCTGTTTAATATTACATTATTTATTTATCTATTTTGTTTTTGTTTTTCCACCTTATACGGTATTGCATTATAAAACATGTTACTAACTCTATCATGTATATGATCTCCCCAAACAGCTTACCCTGCTGCTTATTACAGCAAAATTAGTATAGTTTGCCATTTCACATTCATGTAATTGTTGTTTATATAAAATTTCTCATGCTTGTGTGTTATATAGTTGGACAGATGATATCTCTATTCTAACAGCAAGTTGTAATGTCTGAGGAAAAATTAATACTGTTGTTTTATGAAGACTTTGAATATTATAGTTTAAAAGTTGCCAAGAGTTGATTGAATCTGCTGCTGCAATTATCCGTCCAGGAAGAGAGATGTGGGAAATTTCTTGATATGACCAACAGCATGTTGCACCTTTTTTTTGCAAGAAACATTCCATTCCCAGTCATAGAAATTTATGTTATGACTCTGAAACAGTGAAGGTTCTTTATTGTCATCATTTGGCTTTAATACAGAAACAATTATTTTGCTTGGTATAAGGTCAGTCTGCATTTTCTGAGCTGTCTGTGGCATTTTCAGTGCCTGTCGAGTGTAGCAACTGCCCTGCAGTCAGGTTTCCTTCCATACTGTGAACCAGTGTATCGGCGGTGCGTTTCTCTAGTTGAGCAGACACTAAACCAACACATTGTAAGTAACAAACTTGACGTAATTCTTTAAAGGATAGACCATAATCAGATATTCCGCCCTGAAGATCTGATATCTTTGGATGTCACAGTGTAGGTTTTCTTGTAACAGTTGGTAATTTGTATGTAGGCAAACACGCAAAATCCTGAACAGTTTGAGGCTCCGGACAAGGACTTCATGATTGTGGCTCTGGATCTGCTGTCTGGGCTGGCGGAGGGTCTCGATGGCCACATAGAGAAACTAGTGATAAACTCAAACATAATGCAGCTGCTCTACCAGTGCATGCAGGACCCGATGCCCGAGGTGCGCCAGAGCTCTTTTGCACTGCTTGGCGATCTGACAAAGGCTTGCTTCCAGCATGTTCTACCTTGTATATGTAAGTATGAACCAGCTTCTGATGGGTTTTGTGATATCTTGGGGATCTGTCTTGTATTAATTTATAATGCAAATATTAATTATTATACGTTAACATCTGTAGCACAGTGGATTGTCTTACGACAAGTCTTCTCCACTATAAGTTGACACAGCATTAAAGTAAAGTTTGTCCCGCTACGTGCCATACAGGCGCTTGGGGTAAGAGGAGGTATAGCTCCTCCCTTTCTTGACCTCGGCACTAGATGGGGGTGAGTGGTCAGCATCACGCCCCGGCCAGCTTTACCCCCGGGAAAGGACCCCGGTACCCATTGTAGAGGAGGCTGGGTGGGCCCCAGAGCCGGTCTGGATGCAGAGGTTAGAGGAAAAATCCTCTGCCCTTGTCGGGGATCGAACCCCGGTCGTCCAGCCCGTAGCTAGTCACTATACTGACTGAGCTATCCCAGCGCATTGTCGCAGCATTATAACAAATAATATCTCTATCCATATATTTACAATCTTCCGATTTGATAATATTTGAGAAATTCTTTTTGTTATTCATTATTGTACCTCTGTACCCTTGATTTTGCTGATTTTTTTGCACTGTGTTGTATCTTAAGATAATGCTTAATGCTTTGGTTTCAAAGTATTGTAAGTAGAGTGTTTGATATTTCTAGCACATCTTGCTCCTAAAGGCTGGCTCTGCAATGGTTGAGGGCGCAACTTTATGCAGTGTTTGCCATTGGGGTCTCCCAGTCATTCTAGTTTGAAGCTTACATTGGTTCTGCATAGTTGTCGTCGACAGAACATCTGGATAGAGGATGACACTTTATTGTCATATACATAAGTTGTCCATCCTGATTAATGTTTCAGAACAGAGTTTCAGGTGCAGTGATTATATGCATTATTTCCCTTCTTTGCAGCTGACTTTCTTCCTATTCTTGGGCAGAATTTAAATCCAGAATTTATATCAGTGTGCAATAATGCTACCTGGGCTATCGGAGAAATATCTATAAAGCTTGGTAAGTGTAAAATACAGAAACAGCCTTAAGTCTGAAATACGTTTTCGCCAAACTTCATGGGATTATATCATATCTGATATTCTGGCACACCTTTATATAACCGTCACTGAAATAGGAAAGTTATGCAGTGGCAATTATTTATTGTGTGGAGTGTTTTATACCCGCACATGATACGGAGAAATCCCTGTTGTTTCTTTGACGGTGACTGGATTTAAACATAAAACTGAGAAGAATCTTAAGTTGTGGGCATTTCGAGTTACTGGGACTTCAACTATAGAAATTGGAATATTTTATTGGTAAAACTTTAAACTTTGAAACTCACAAAATTATAGCCATTGTACTGATTTCTGGTGGTTGTGGAATATGCCGATAAGTAAAATAAAAATGGAATCGGTAAAGGTAATTGGTGAACCAGTTCTTACCGTAATGTACAGCTAGCTTTATACATTTTGTCTGAAAGTGAGAGGACATTACATCTGAATAGAGATGTTAGTTACGCACATTAGTTAGACATATAAATGTCTCTGAACAAACCTTGCTGTAATTTATGTTTCTAATACAATAATGCCATTGGTTTTTTTGTGTTTAGGTCAGGATACAAGACCATACATACCACTGGTCCTTAGTCAGCTGATTATAATAATCAACAAACCAAATACTCCAAAGACATTACTAGAAAATACAGGTATGTTTTAGATCGATGATGTCATTATTAGAACATCTCAAGTGCCGTGAGGCAATGTCAAAAATAACAATTTATTGCACAGTAGAGTAGTACAGTTCTGATTTATACTTTTCTTTGAAATGTAGAAGCTCATTGATGAGAAATTAATCCTATTTCATTTTTAATTCATTTATGTAAGAGTTCAGGAAATTTGGGTTTCAGTGTGTTGGATGTATATAACAGATAATTTTATTCCTTTAAGTTTTTCTACAGCCAATTATTAATGTAATGAAATGGCAAATTCTTTTTGTTACATGCATAATTGCAGTTTTGCATATGTAGCTAGATTCCGGCATTTACCAAATGATCTTACCCGTTCAGTTTACAGGCATCATTTGTATTTAGAATCCACTTGCAGTGAATTCTAAATGATGTGTATTTGTGTGTGAATCTCGGTATAAAAGTGTTGAATGGAAACGCGCCTTTGTTGGGAAATGTCCTTAGTCCTGTGAATACAGGGTGAAAACCAATGTAAAAATATTTTTATAAAAAGTTGGTTTCTTTTGTAGAATAGAAAATGAAAAGAAAGAATTTGATGAAACATTGTCTACTTGAATATTTGATATTCATGTGTTTTAGTTCCTTATTGTGTTTACTGAAATTTATCCAAGATGGAACACTCGTCAGAGATGGGAAAGAAGGAAATGTTACTGTCAGTGGCATATTTTAAAAGGGACTACAGTAAACATTTTTAGAAACGAAATTGATAACTAAAAATTTGTACTATTTAATAAGTGTGATGTATGTACATTGCACCGGGTACTGGTTGGGAAACCTGAAGGGAAGAGACCGCTGGGGAGACCTAGACGTAGATGGGAGGATAATCTCAGGCGGGATCTATGGGAGATAGGAGTTGAAGGAGACTGGATTTTGTTGGCCTAGGACAGGGTCCGGTGGAGGGCTTTGGTTAATTCGGTGATGAACCTTCGGGTTCGGTAAGCCATCTAGTTAGTCAGTTAGTTATGTATGTATGTACATTATGTGCTTAGCATTAATATCTGTCTTGTTATGTAGGTCATTAACACATGGGATATTTCATTACGACCTTTTTGTCATCAAGAAGAGCCTGTTGCCCTGGGATTTTTTGTTGACTCATTTAGATGTGCTCAGGAATTATCTATGTAATTTTTTCCTGCCGTAGATGTTTAGGGTTGGAAATTTTGTAAGTAGCAGTGTTTCGAGATTTATTATAAATTTAATTGCTGGTCTAAAAATTCATCAACCACATTTTTCGACAAAGAAGCAGGACACGTAACGCACCCGTAAAGCAGAGTAAATTTCCGCAGTGGTTTAATACAGAACTCTGAATCTATTCTTATGCTGAAGCACAAGCCCGGTCGCCTGTTATCGCTTGCTGTACACAATGATCTGTCTGGTAATTTAATTATCAGACCTTCCAAGCAGATTCCAAAAGGATTTTTAACAACTGTACAGAGGGCTGTATAAAAATATTCTCTTAAAAAGTGTGAATGAATTATATGTTCCATGTTTTGGACGTGAGATTCACACACATACTGTGTAGCTTAATTCTGTGTTATTGTTCACTTTATATATATGTATATGTACAATACATTTTCATGCTTCACTCAAAGCATGATGGTTTATATCATTATTATTATTTTAGATAGAATTTCTATTTCACTTAATTCTACTGTGTCATAGTTACTCAAGTCCTACTTGGCTGTGTTATGTCATTCCTGTATGATACCCATCCATTAACTCAAGCTCAGGGAAGATGGAAGTGTTGGAGTTTTGTGTGAATTAATTTCAATGCTTAACTAATTTTTGTACATTCTTAGATATTTTTCAGTTTACATTGTTAGGCCCATGTTGTGGTACCTCACTAACATGCCACTGCCTTGGAACATGTTTTGTCGACAATGTCCCTTAAATGTCTGTCTTTCTCTTTTCTTCAGTTTTGTTCACGTTATCAAGGAATTATGACACTGAATCAGGTGTTTGAATTGGATCTGTACAATAATTGGCACTAAAACCTTGGAAATTATTAATTTTTCTGGAATATGGGTTGGTGAAGTGGGACCTTAGAGTGGTTAAAAAATCAGTCTGGCCAACAGTAGTGTTCATATACTGTTAATTTATACTTGAGATTTTATTGAAGTGCAAGTTTGTGGTCCCTAGTATGTGTGCCCATTTACTGTACGTACAGCTGAGTACAAGGAAGTTGAATGGGGCTCATTGTAGATGTGTGTTGAACATTTATAGCAACAGTTAAAGAGTTTGTGGCATTATGTTTAAATTAATTATCAGTGATGATATCTTTAGCATTTTGTTACATCAGTGAATATGTTCAGTGAATGTAAATAATTAGAGCTATGTTACTGTTTTGTAGCATTTTTTTTTTTCCCACCACAAAGCTGTCTCCAGTTTGCAGTTAATTAGAAGTAGTACCATCTGGCCAAATGGAAATAATTATGCCTGTGTGAACAACTTGTGTTCATTTAATCACCACACCGTGGTATAGCTCCATGCCTTTAGGCAGGCAAAAGGAGCGAAAAGAGCGTTTAGTAGATTTAAGAGGCAGTGGCATGAGTGTTTCCTGTTTTCACATTTCAGGGTTGTGCATTTACACCACAGTAGCAACACATTTTTATAAAAATTAATCTTATATTGGTTGTTGTTTTTTGCACACTTCATATATCTTAAAGATGTTTCTTTACAGTAAAAATTAACACAAATTACCATTGTAACTTTTCTTGTGTGCCTATTGTATTTGTTTTCTAGCATATTGCAGTTGCTTGATTATGTAGATATTTGACGGTAGATGCAAGCACTGAGGAGTGGGAGAGCTGCATTGGACATTCTTGTTTCATTCGTTAGATATCATTATGAGTACTGTTACTTTTTGTTACGAGTGTTGCTGTTAAAGCTTGATGCATTTGGAGTAATTGAGCAATTACATTAATTTACATCTACATGAAATTCAAATAATTTGTGACCGCATTCGATTCTGTCAGATGCCCAGCTCACTTGCAGCTTGCACTTTTTCCCTAACGTCCCTCACGTGCAGCAGGTGCTGCAGTCCTAAATGTCTACAGAAGTGCAATCAGTAAAACACAGGGTATTCAAGACTTGGAGACTGGACAGTAAGGTTCCCCAAAATGTCAAAAATGCAACCCACAGAAACAGGGTTAACATTAGCATTTAATTGCTGAGAAAACTTGATTTTTCCTGTTAAAAAATGTTTACAATAAACAGACTTTTCCTCTAACTTTATAAGTCACATGCAATCCAGTTTTGGTTGGAAAGCCTAGGTGGGGGGTGATATTAAAATGGATCTTAGATAAATTGGGTTTGGGTGTATGAATTGATTTTATCTGGCTCAGGATAGGGACTGGTGAGTGGCTTTTGTGAACTTGGTAATGAACGTACAGGTTGTGTTAAAGGTGGGGAATATCTTGACTAGCAGAGCACTATTTTCTGAAGCAGGGCGCTGTTCTGTGGAGTCATGGCTCAGTTTTACAATATTTTAGTTGTATATTTTTGCCACTGATATATTTCTGCCCCCACTGCAGAACTTTTGTCTGGCATTGGATCCTTGAAGGTGAATCATTAATCCTTGATCACAGCCAGAAGTCAGTAAGTCATTTGGATAATGATTTTGTGGGAACATCTGAATTGTTTTCAGTGGAAGAGTTAAATAGTAAAACTTTGTAGGAAAATGGCAATCCTATGAAACCAACCTTCAGACAGTGGCAGGTGATAGCCGAGATTTTCATTAGGTACAGTAAAATCATACAGTTCTTTTTGTATGTTTATATTTACCAACTTTTAAAATAAGTGCTTAAAACTAACAAGTAGACTTTACTTTTGTAATTCATGTTGTGTTCGAATTGTGTGCAACAGAAAACCATTGTTTAATCGTCTCTTTGATCGGATAATGAAAGGCCAAGTAGATCTTACCTCATCAACTCAGTTGATTCATGAGCAGTGAAAGGTTTAGTTAAGGACTGTTTGTCATTTGTTTTTAATGCGTGTTGTACTTTGAAACCTACTTGGATGAGAAGTGGTACATTTCACAGATGAATCTTTTTCTCACTTCACATCAATAGTACTAAGTGGTTTTTCTACAGGCAACTGTCTTTCACCTCCATCCTTTCTGATGTGTTGTTCATAATGGTGCTTTTGTTTCATTCTACAGCATGGTGTAAAACCCTAAGAACTGCATAGTAAATTATAAAAAATTCCTAGATTTTACCTAAACCCAGCCACTCTCAGTGTACTCTTGGTGCTGTGTCCAGGATGGTTTGAAGTGAAAGATTGCCTGTATGTAGATTGAGTCCAGAAATTTATTGACCATATAATAAAATTTAACATTGACGCGAAACTAAGTAATGCTGCAGTAGACCTCAGTGTTTGTTGATGACTGTGACGGCACTTTCTGGTCTGTATGTCACTAAGGATCTTCCACTCCTTACTCCATCTTACATGAGTCCAGATATTTTCCTGAACTTCAAACATTATGTTAAGGTTTTTTTTTTTTAAAAAAAATAAATTTCAGTCTCAAACCCTGGGTGTGATGGTTATTGGAGAATTTTGTTACTGCTTCATAAATTAACTATAAAAAGATCATGGTTTATCGAGACGTATGTATTTAACAATAATAATCAGAAGGAATAAAGATGGCTGTGTTCTGTGACGTTACACTAAGTAATCTTGTAGAAATTGAAGTTTCAGATGTGCTTACTGCCTCATCATTTGGGCTTATTGCCCTGATACGTGCTGATGTTGGAAGCATTGAGCACCTCTGAAACATTGGTCAGTTTCTTTGAGACCTCTCTGAAATGTCAGTTGGATTCTATGAAATTGCATGTTGCAACGTCCCAGAAGACTCATCTTTATACTCGCCATCTTGAGAACCTGGTATCTGATCAGGTGGGATGACTCACCCAGCTTCATATGGCTCTATCGAAATACATTTGACCAAGCTTTAATGGCAACTAGATGCAAGTGTGTTTGTGTGTGGAGTTTTGTTTTTTTATAATTGGCAGAATTGTTTGATGGATTAGCCCCACATGTGCAGTAAAGGAAAAAAAATTAATGCAGTTTTTATTGACATGTTTTTAACCCCTAAGTTATCTAGGTTAATCAGATAAAAAAATCAATATCAAAGTAATACCGTATGTTTTTTGCTTGTAATATTGATCATACAGTACAAAGAGTTTATGTTTCTGAGTTGTTGTTTTTTATGTGTTCTGTTTTTGATTGGTTTCTTTCTTGCCCGCTCGCTCTAGCCATAACTATTGGCCGGCTAGGTTATGTGTGCCCTCATGACGTCGCCCCTCTGTTACAGCAGTTTGTTCGCCAGTGGTGTGTAACCCCTTTACTTTATATTATTATAATTATTATTATTATTATTATTAATGTACATTACATTTTATACTTAGTTATTTTTACATATACATTCTTTCCCAATTGGAACTGACCAGTCTGCTAGATATGTCTTTTATTTTCTTCAAAGCACCAGATGTTGTGAATTATTTTTCTTTTGATTGTTTGATCGCTTGATGGGATTGTGGTCAACTCAGCTGCACTGGTTACAATGATGCCAGCATGTCAGACATTAAATTTAATTACTGAATATCACAGCCAAGTAGTTATCACTTCTATTTCATATTCAGGAGGTCCTGGAGATTGGTTATCCTGACTGAGGTTTTTATGTTTTTCCTTGTTCCCTACAGGCATATGCCAGGATAGTACTTTAAATTAGACCATTGCCGCTTCCTTCTTAGCCCTTCCCAATACACTATTCACTGATCATCCCATCACTTCACACTTTATACTCTGATCCACTGACAGCTTTATCAGATAAACTTTAAAAAAAATTAATTTAATTCAGACTGAAAGAATTTGGCCTTATTCTGAGTAGTGGGATTTCCTCTGCACCAGTTGGAATGGTGACTGTCACCAAATTGGTATTTGTGAAAGCAGGGGAAGAGCATTAAAGCGAGAAGGGCATCCTCCCTTTCATACTCTCGTCTTTTAATTCACTGTGGTTTATGCATGTAATAGGAGGAAATAGGTTTTGGGTAAGAAGCTGTTGCATTTAAAGCTCTTACCCATTCAGAACCAGCTTGAAGCCTGGTATCGTTGAGTTACATTTGGGAGAACTTAAGATTATTCGAATAATTTATGAGATTCATGAACTTTGTGAGTTGTGTAACAGTTGTGAGATATATTATAGTGCCTTCAGGGTTGCAAAAGTCATAGCATTGAAAGCAGCGTCTACTGTCTCCATTTTTTGTTGCAGTAGGTTGGTTTGTTATCTAGGAAACAAAGTGGGATGTGTTTCCGACTGATTGAGAATGGGAGGAGGTGCTCCTTTTGAGGGCCACTGGAGAAGAATTGGTCCCTAGTTTATAATTTCATGCTGGTAAACACAACAGCTGCTGGTTTGCAGAAGGAATGGGTATCATCTCAGAAGTCGTCATTTTGATTGGGAAGATGTATATGAATATGGGATAACCCATTTTCATTGATTTGAAAAGGACCTTTCTTTGAAAGACTTTTCCTGAGTTAACTATAAAATTCATACTTATTTAAAGAATAGAATTATTTGTTTAAAACTAATGTGAAAAATAATCATAGAATTCAGGTTTTTACCATGTGAGGTTTTTCAAGTCTCTGTCATGAACTAATTCATGCTTTCATTTTATTATTTCCTAATTTCTTATTATTAGCTCTTTACTGCAGTGAGTGTTACATTTCACAATCTTCCTTCCTTTGTAACTCAGTAAAAGCCTTTGTTTATAGAGCTTTAAAATTTTATGTAGTTTGTTTTGATAGTAAAAGAAGGTTCCTGCATTTTCCCCAATTTTTTTTAACAAACATTAAAGCAACTGAAACCTGTTCTTTGCTTTACCTCTGTCAAGTTCTGTTCTGCTCATACTGTATACGTGTTTTTGGCTTTGGTGATCTGTAGAGTGAGAGTAGTGAATGTAGTTTCAGTAGTTTCATTGTTAATACCTCTTTTATTATTCTCAATATCATCACATTACTGACAGATAGTTTAGTAATCATATTAAATTTTAAAATATTGCATTCAGATATTTAAGAAATTAAAAGTAATTAGAATTCTTGTATTGTTTCAGACTTACATAATAAAATTGTTTCTCAAGTTTCATAGTTTATTGATAATTTGTTTGGAAATACATGGGAAATTATACAGTAAAAATGTCTTCATGGCAGATTAGAAATAATTATTCTACTGACATTTTCATATCAAATGAAGAAACCAGATTGTGCTTTAGTTTAAGTTTGTTATTTGTACCACTATATTATTGTATTTAATACTGTGTTTTGTTCATCAAAATGCAGCTCAAACAACTCTTTGGAAGTGTAAAATTATTATATGTGTTATTGGCCAAAGTTTATGTTCATCTTAAAGGATATAGAAGTTTCTGGCCTGATTTGATAAAAAAGAAATATGGCTGTCTTCTTGGTTGTTAAGTCGTGTAGTCTGGTAGAAGGTTTTCACATGTTTCAGAGATGCTTGCTGCCTCCACCATCAGAGCAGTGATGACTGGAGGAGGCACAAGCTTCCCTGAAATGTTTATAAACTTCTACCAGATTACATGACTTACAACCCAGAAGACAGCCATCTTTGTTCTCTACATCATGAGAACCTCAAATCTCATTGACTTTAGAAATGTTAAGTACATACTTGTGTGTATAACCATGAAGATGACTGAACTTTGTCTGGAACTTGTCAATTTTGAGTGTTGTATTTTGATGGGTTCACACAGATTATTAATTGTAATTTAATAGCTTCAGTTTGATACATGGAATAATTTGAATGTGAGTAGAATGATTATTCGTTTCTGTTAACAGATTGAAATTGCAAAGGGGTGGGAGACACTTTGTTTAGTGATGTTTTGTGTTGTAGGTGCACATCATTGCGCAACATTCGTGACAACGAGGAGAAAGATAGTGCATTCCGTGGTATGTGTCAGATGATTACTGTAAACCCGGCAGGAGTTGTGCAGGATTTCATATTTTTTTGTGATGCTGTTGCATCATGGATGAATCCTAAAGAGGACTTGAAAGAAATGTTTAACAAGGTAATTTTAACTTATCATGGCCAGTGTAGCCTGTATTTTAATTTTGTTTTGAAAGGGGGGGGGGACAAATTAGAGCTACATAGGAAGTAGATTTTTCAGACTTACAAATTTTGTATTTCTACAGTAGTTTGTGGGTTTTTTTTTCAGATCCTCCATGGATTCAAAAACCAAGTGGGTGAGGAGAATTGGAAAAGGTTTTCTGATCAGTTTCCTCCTCAGCTCAAGGAGCGGTTGGCAGGCATGTATGGTGTCTGAACTACTAACACAGGTAATTGCACAGAAAAACCTTGGTGCTATCCGGTAACTGGTCTGTAGGGACCTGATATTTGGGTAAGGTAAACTTAAATTCTGACTTTGATAAGATTTTAAGCTGTAGATTTCATCTGCTGGCTGTTCACATTTGTATTGATGGAAATAGATGGTGCCCCAATAGTGTCTTATATTGTAACTTGATTACTTTGTACAGAAACATTATTTCTTAATAGCAATGAACATGTTTTTGTGTTTGTAAATTTTCTGAAAGAGGTGTTTGGGTTGTTCACAGGTAGTGTGGGGACAAGACGCACCCTCGTGTGTGATCGGGGGTACAACAGGGACCGGGGTGGGTGGGTGAAACCACTTTACAAGAGGAACATCAACTACAACAGTTGCCACGGGGATATACTGTTGTCAGCAGCGGGGCAGGGTGGGGCGGGGTGAGCCTTTGTGCGGGCCGCAACAGTTGCGTCATCAGGG